>OZ026572.1:16820992-16993992 GCA_964020215.1 Aurelia sp. 3 sensu Dawson et al. (2005)
GATTACTTTTTCAAGTTCAACTCTCTTCTCTTCCAAGCTGGTTTTGACAATATTCTTACTTTTTTTATTAATTAATGCCTGAATTGTATATTTTTCCCAACATTCTGTTTGAAGAAACAATTAAGATGTGAATTAGTTTCAATAAAAGACCAAAATTCCTGTTAAATTAAAGGGGCTGCCAAGCAGACTTTCATTGTAAAGGAGTATTCATTTGTCTTTATCCTGAAAATATCAAGAACAGCAGTATCTAAAAATTTCAAACAAATCATCACTGCACATTTTCGATTCATCATTGCACAAATTGGTCATCACTGCACCTTAAATTAACCCTTGAAAGAAAGTCAACTAAAATCCCAAAAAAATATAATTTCGTTCATTATTTGCAATGATTTGGTTCTTTTTGGCAAATCTTCCAAAAACAACCCTCATGAAAAATTACGGGATCCGAAAACCGCTTTTCGTGATTTTTTGTCAACTTTTTTATCCATGGCAACCCACTCAGTACTAAAAATACTGTTTTACAGGGAGCTATTGTAGCAGATATCACGATCGAATAAAATCACACTCATATAAACTCAGCTTCAACATATATTTCAGTAAATTGACTCCAACATAAATTCCAACATATCAACTCAAAGATAAATTTCAGTGACATCTCCTCTCTCGTCCATTCGTGTTCAGATCAACTCCGTTCTATCATAGAATTTTAACACGGGGGTTAGTATACAAAAAAATTTAATACGGGGGTTAGTCCTTAGTCCAGGGGGGTGGTTAGAGTCCTCACACTCTCCCCCTCAAAATGAAATGTCTCCTGACATTTGAAAAAAAATCCTTTGATTCAGGGGCGGACTGGCCAGTCGGGCTATCGGGCTGGGGCCCGAAGGGCCCCCTTCAGCAAGGGTTTCCATGGGCCCCTTCTGTGCTGGAAGAAAAATACTTCAAACGGTTCATTTTTGATGAACTTGTGACAAAACAACCAGTTTCAATCAACGAAAATTGGTTTGAAGGCCCTGTAATAATTCTTTCAACAGTTATCTTTGTTTGTCAAACAGTTGAAAATGTCAAAAGATTTCATGTGGGCAAGTTCTCAAGATAAAGGTACTGCAAAATCGAATAGTAGGTGAACTGATGAATCTGCAAATGTAGAACTTGACGAAACTGGAGCAGCTCTTGCCAAAGGGGCCCAATAAAGACCTTATCTAGGAAGGCGTCTTATATGATAGTAAACGGCCCCTTCTCACTTTAACTCTTGCCCTTGCCAGTCTGTTAATTTCAAACAATTTTTTTGCCTATATCTACACTCGATTTACTGCGACCTAGGAGACCATGTTAGGGGTATTTAAAATATGAATAAGGTTTTAGAGAATAGGTAGAAGCAGTGGCGTACCCAAGGTGGGAATGGGGGTCCGGACCCCCCATTTTTCAAAAAAGATGGTCCTCGAGATTCAAAAATGTAATAACATTTGTGCCGGGTCTTGTCAAAGTTTCATAGCAAGGTTTTGGGTTTCTAACGAATGCTTGAAATCGGCTGGAAGAGGCATTCTCAGCCAAAGTAGAATCGTTGAATACATATCCTCGAAAATTTTCCTGGGGGCTTGGCCCCCAGACCCAATTAATTATTTCAATATCTCAAGTTATCTCAGCCTGTCCATGCTGCTAGCTATAGGGATCCTAATTTCCTGCTATTATTGAAATTTGCTAAAGCTTCTTGCATAAAAGATGCCACCGGCCGACTAAACAATTATAAAGGAGTGAAAAGAGACATTTATCAAGCTCCAAGGACCAGCTCCAAATCATTTTGCAGTAAAGCAAGTTTGCAATGCTGCGTGTTTTGATATACTTGTCTGGACGTTATTGAATAATTATTCTTCTTGACTTTCCTAGAGTAACTTGCTATGATGGGTTTAAATTCTCATTGCAAATTTGGCGATCTGCTGTGATAATTGCCACCATGTTTACGATGCAAAGCATAGCAAAGAAGGGCGTCTCCTTCATTTTCAGAGCGTCTAAAGGGAGTGGTTATTAAGAATTTTCCTGGGGCTACGCCCCAGACCCCCTCCCACTTCAAGTGCTTCGTATGCCTCTGGATAGAAGTAGGATTCTGAAATGTGATCTGATGATGCTTTCAAGGCATGAAATGAAAATTACACAAGAACAATGATACAAAAGCATGTACAGTAATTGACTTGACAAAAAGACCCTTTGCAGACGATTTTGATGCTCTACTTTCAAGAATTTTACCAGTGAGGTCTTTCGTCAAAAGGATTCCCTTTCGTAAGTAGCTGGATCTTGAAATTTGAGGAAGGATGAATGAAAGCATTTCTCGGCAATGAATCAGACCTTCACCATGAGCGAAGCGGGCGTGGCCCTGAAAGTCACGGTGGCGCTGAGATTTCTGCTCTCGCATGTAACTTATGTTATAAAAAATTGCATTCTCCGAAAAGGCCTGCTGGAAACGGTCAGCTGAGGCGCTTCAGCCCGTAATACTTTGCTGAAGTTCGTTCATTTTTAAGTAAAAGAGGCTGAAAGTAAAAGTAAAAGGAGTGGAGGTTGCCAGAATCTATCAAACTATTCCTTTTTTTCGTGCAATTCAAAAATAATGTATCTGCTCGTGAAATTGCAGTAATTTTCTTAAATTTTCCGGAAGGACCCCATCACTCGTGATGCTTCTTTGCTTCTTTAAATGCTTAATTCTCCCGAATGGGGCGTTTCCAGCAATCTAAAGGGTGTGGTTATGAGAATTTTCCCCTGGGGCAAGCCCCCGGACCCCCAGCTTAGCTCACTGCACTCGCACTTATTTTCAGCTCCATCGAATATGCATTTTGTTCTCGTGAGTCTGTCAACAGAACTTCAAAAGGTAGATAGCAGAATGCAACTCGTATAGAAACCATTCACATTGTTAGAAGTGAGTCAAGTATATTTTGAGGCCAATCCAGGAGGTGTGTCCACAAAAAATTTCCCAAGGGGGTGCCCTCCAAACTTTTCGCTCGCGTTGTTGCGGGCCCCATCGCTGTCGAATCGCCCGGGCCCCAATTCTACTGCCAGTCCGCCCCTGCTTTGATTCTTCAATTTAGTTCTTTAACTGTATCATCATCTTCTTCACTCAGTTCTCTTCAAACAACATTATCTCATCCTGACATATTACATTCAGAGTACAGTTGTCCTTGTTCTAGTTCTCTAACATCATTTACTTCGGCTGCGCAGCAATAAAACTCACTAGACTCCAAACAGTTATCCGACATTTGTCGCAATTCGTATGTTGACTAACATGAATCATTCCTCTGACGAGACGATGATAAGTGTCAATAACAAACATTCCATTTAACGATTATGATAACACGATAAAGTTAACAGCCATACACAACTGGAATCATTCTTTGGCCGTATGGTTCAAATTGTCCAGGCGATACGAACTGTCCGAATTGCCTCTGTGGTACAAATACATGAGAATATCCAGGATGTAAAGACGTTGTTGGTACGAATCCTGAAGTCTGTCGCTGCATCTGCAAATGCGTCGGTCTATACGCAAACTGTGGCACTGGTTGAACTGCTGGATGAATATTCGAGACCCGAGCTTGAGAACTGATTGGCTGTCCAAATGAATAGTACGATAACAAAGTTGGCGGCTGTCGTGTTCTTTGTGGTCGGCTTCGAGGTGGAGATTGCGCATCTTCTGGCGAGTTGGGCATTGGTTCATGAGCTGGCGACTCCTCTAATGGTCTTTGTGGTGTTGAGATTCCTCCTAGTGATTCACTCGTAGCAGCTGTCACGACGGTTCAGGAACTTCTCCGGTTGTAGGTTGAGAAACATTCGTCGATGATTCTGGGTCAATGTCATCCCTTTCCCGTTCAGGTAGCACTGGTTGGTCAGGTGCGTCCGGTTGATGAGCATCATATACCTCTGAGGTCTCGTTAAGATGTCTGATAATTCCATCCACTTGACGTGGGCTAAATGTAGCGTGATCATCTTCTTGTAACGCTGTGGAATCTACTTCGTAATCTGCGTTTGAAACTGTTTTCTGGCGAGTTGCAACTGTTGGTGCACTTCGCTGTCTTTGAGGCTGTAGCTGTACATTCCCGTCAGGCTCACTTGGCAAGTAAGGGCATGGCAGCAATAAATTACGATGTAAAATACGTTTACGTCCACTTCCATCCTCTTGTTGCACTTCATAGACTGCTCCTGTTGGCTCTATGCGACGTATAACAATGTAAACTTGATCTTCCCAGAACGACCGGAGTTTGCCTGGGCCTCCACGTTCTAACAGTCGTTTAACCAAAACTCTATCACCGGCCTCGAGAATTGAGGTATTTGCTTTACGATTATAAGCTTCACGTCCATGTTGCATAGATTGTCCGGATTTTTCAGCAGCAATCTTGTAAGCTTGCTCCATTGCGTTTCTCCAGTCTCTAAGATAAGTTGGATATCTTTTACAGACAGTTGCTTTCGTCTTACCAAAAATAATATCTATTGGAAGGCGAGGTTTGCGACCAAACAAAAGTTCATAGGGAGAGTAACCTGTGGCATCATTTCTGGTACAGTTGTACGCGAAAACCATTTTATTTATATGATCTTTCCATCGTGACTTTTGATTGTCGGCCATTGTTCGCATCATTCCCAAAAGTGTCTTGTTGAAACGCTCGCACTGGGCATTACCCATAGGATGGTAGGGAGTCGTCCTGGATCTCTTTATCCCTGTTAATTGTTCTAAATGATGAAACAAGTCATTTTCAAATTCGGTGCCTTGGTCATGATGTATTTTACCTGGCAGACCAAAACGTTGAATGTAATCGTTAAAAA
This sequence comes from Aurelia sp. 3 sensu Dawson et al. (2005), assembly GCA_964020215.1. Taxonomy (NCBI): domain Eukaryota; kingdom Metazoa; phylum Cnidaria; class Scyphozoa; order Semaeostomeae; family Ulmaridae; genus Aurelia; species Aurelia sp. 3 sensu Dawson et al. (2005). The sequence continues at coordinate 16,825,790 of OZ026572.1, forward strand.
GTTTCTCTGCAGCTGTCTTGGCAGATTTGTTAGTGGTCGCATACGCTTGTGCGAAACGAGTGAAATGGTCAATAACGACCAGGATGTACTCGTAACCACCTGCACATTTCTCTAGATGAACAAAGTCTATCGAGACTAGCTGAAATGGTTCGCTCGTTACAATACTTTGGGCTGGTGCACGGGGATTCACCGCAGGTTTCTTACTTTTGATGCACTGGCAAACTTTAGTTACAAAGTGGTCGATATCCCTGGCCATATGAGGCCAATAAAATCGTTCACGAGCTAGTTCGATAACTCTATCAGCTCCCAAATGTCCAAGCTCCTCATGTAAATGTTTCATGGCAAGCCTATGGTAACGATGAGGAAGAACCAGCTGCATTCTGCCATTTGATTTCCTGTAAAGAATATCATCATTTTCTAACGATAACTTGTTCCATTCGTGCATTAAAGACTTCGGTTTGCAATGTTTTTGCGGAAGGTTTTCCTGACAATTTAAATGCAAGTATGCGACTAATAACCGGGTCTTCTTGTTGTGCTTGGCGAATAAAGTCCAGCTTCATTGGCCAGCATGTCTTTCCTACGGGAGGACAATCAAAATCTGCAAACACTTTCTCATCTGCTGTAACTGCTGTCACCCAACATAACTGTTCATCATTTTGTGAAGAAACTGCATTCAACATACATCGAATCTCATCTTGTGAGATTTCTGTAGTGAAATCTTTCATCATTGAATCAATATGTACTGGGCTCCTTGACAAAAAATCAGCATCTTTGTTGCTCGATCCAGGTCGATACTTAATCGTGAAGTTGAAATCTGATAAAGACGTTACCCATCGGTGTCCAGTAGCGTTCAACTTTGCCGTTGACATGACAAAAGTTAACGGATTATTATCCGTGTAGATCGTGAACTGTGGTGCATGAAAAATAAGTAGTCTCTAAATTGTTCAGTTACTGCCCACTTAAGAGCTAAAAACTCCAATTTGCCTGAGTGAAGATGATAATTTCGTTCGGCTGGCGACAGAGTTCGCGAAGCGTAACCAATCACTTGCATACGTTTGTTCTTGCTTCTGGTATAAAACTGCCCCCAAACCTTCCTGAGAAGCGTCAGTATGCAACACAAATGGCTTCTCAAAGTCTGGGTACCCCATTACTGGTGGATTTACTAGACATTATATGAGAGAACCCAATGCATTAGAATGAACTTCCTCCCATTTGACAGGCAAACTTGAAGGGGCTTGACCTTGATTACCACGTTTCCTCTGTCCTTGCTGCATACTCCCGAGCTGTTGCTTATCAACTTTGAGCAAATCATAGATAGGCTTTGCTACACGCGAAAAGTCTTGGATGTAGCGGCGATAGTATCCCAGCAACCCAACAAGATGCCGAACCTCTCCTAGCGTATTTGGTTTCCAACTCTTGAGGTCTAAGATTGGCTTAATTCCTTTCGGATCCACACGGTATCCATCGGCAGTGATTATACGTCCTAGATAGGTCACTTCCTGAGCAAATAGATTACATTTTCTGGCCTTTAGACGGATTCCCTTCTCTTTGAGTCTGTGCAAGACTTTCTTCAAGTGTTCAACGTGATCCTCAAAGCTTTTCGAATAAACAATCACGTCATCCAATTATGGGAGACAGAATTTGTCCCGATAATCGGACAGGCAGTCCTCCATATAGCGCTGAAACTCAGCAGGTGCATTTTTCAAACCCATTGGGACCCTCAGCCACTCATACAGTCCCCATGGCGTCACAAAGGCTGTCAACGAGCGACTGCTAGGATGAACAAACCCTTGATGATATGCTTTCCCTTGATCCAGTGTTGAAAACCATCGTTGCCCTGAAAAACTTTCTAATGTTTCTTGAATGCGTGGTATAGGATGTCTGTCTGCAATTGTTTTGTTGTTGAGTGCTCTGTAGTCGATACACAAACGCATTGAGCCATCTTTTTTCCGCACTACTACACATGGGCTAGTTCAGTTTCAGTTTCAGTTTATTCATTCATCAATCAATCCTAAATACAATTCTACACATTACAATACAACCTAAATACATACAAACATACCATACTACACAAAAATAAATTAATTAAACTAAGATACACTACAAGACTAAGAATTAAATTAACAACAGTAATGAAAATAGACGGAAAGAAAGAAATTACTTTACATGATTGTATTTAAGATTGATTGATTAAGGAGGAGCTCTCTAAGTAGGTAAACTAATCGAGAGAGAGCCCCCCCATAAAAAAAAAAAAACAAAGAAACTAAAAAATAGATTTTTAATAAAAAGAAGAACGAAAAAAAAAACAAATACAAATTTTTACTAGATAGCAACCAGAAACCAGATGAGCCCCAATCATATAAATCATATATGATTAACTAGAGTTTTAGTTTTGTGAATAAGAATCAAGGAAGTAACTTTTCAATTTTGAACGAAAAACAGCAATAGAGCTAGCAACGCGTATGAACAGTGGAAGCGTATTCCAAAGTTTAGAACCAAAGTACTGAATGGTTTGTAAACCATACAAGGTAGTATTTTTGATGGACTTGAAAAGATCACCCCTAGTAGCCTGGCGAGTCCCAATTCTATGAACAGATGAATTTAGTTGAAAGTAATCATGAAAGCAAGAAGGAGCTAGCTTATTGACAGATTTATAAACAAAGATTAATATGTTCAAGTGCAGAATATCCATTATTTTCAAGGCTTTTAATGAGTGAAAAATTGGTGTGCTAGGAGAAAAGAAAGGTTCAAATTTAATGCTGCGAAGAACTTTCTTTTGGAGATTTAAGAGAGGGTTTAGGTAGGATTCGTAAGTCATTCCCCAAGCTGAAATACCATAGTTGAGGAAAGACAGGAAAAGTGAATTATAGAGAGAAATAAGAGTAGGCAAGGGAGCATAATGCCGCACTTTGAAGAAAATGCCAGCAGTTCTTGAAAGTTTTTTGCAGAGCTCAGTTGTGTGGTACTTCCAAGTCAGACGTCCATGAGAACTCCTAGAAACTTTACATGCGAGGACCTTTGGATGCTCTGTTTACCAATTTTAAGATTGGTGAATTCAGAAAGTTTCTTCCTAGGGGAGTGAAATAGTACATAGTTTGTCTTTTCAATGTTTAGTGCAAGCTTATTTGAATCAAGCCAAAGCTTAACTTTTTTAAGTTCTCTATTAACTTTTTTGGTGAGCAGTTGAAGATTATCAGAGTCACAGTAGATGTTGGTATCATCAGCAAAAAGGAAGAAAGATAAGAACTGTGATGAATTTGGTAGATCATTGATGTAGATTAAAAATAACAGTGGTCCAAGCACTGATCCTTGGGGAACGCCACACGATACGTTAGAGAGAGACGAGGAATGGCCATTAACTGAAACAAGCTGTTTTCTGTTACTAAGGTAAGACTGGAACCAACTTAGAGCAGTACCACGGATGCCATAATGTTCTAACTTTTTCAAAAGGATACCATGATTAACTGTATCGAAAGCCTTTTGAAGATCAATGAAGATTCCACAGCCAAATCTGTTTTTATCCAATGAAGATTTTATAGTCTCAGTTAAACTAATAAGAGCATGATCAGTTGAGTGACCAGTGCGGAAACCAAATTGCATGCAGAATAGTACCTCACAGACTTCCAGAAACTTTGACAAGCGCTGGTGCATTAATTTTTCAAATAGTTTGCTGAAGACAGAAAGGAGTGAAATGGGTCTATAATTAGATTTACTGGTGGCAAGTCCTTTTTTAAAGATTGGGATAACCTTGGCTATTTTTAGTTCATCAGGAAAGATTCCTGACAGGAAGGATTCATTTATTAAGGTGGCAAGATCTGTTGAAATGGGCAGATCTAGAATTTTTAATAGTTTGACTGGAATACTGTTCGGTCCACTGGATTTACCATTTTTCAATGACTGAATATGGGAAGATACTTCTTCAGCTGTGCAGGGGGATATGAAGAATGAATCCAAATTAGGATTAGATAAATAATCTAAAGGAGACTTAGGTGTTCTAGGTATCTTCTTTGTGATGCTATTAGCAACATTAGTAAAATAGTTGTTGAACTCATTAGCTATCTTCACTGGATCTGAGATTCTGGAACCATTTTCATCCTTTAGGAACCTAACACTATCAAAATTACCTGGTTTGATACTTATTATACTCTTTATACCTTTCCAAAGCATTTTCATGTTGTTTTTATGTTCGTCAAAGTAGTGATGATAGTAGTTCTTTTTGCTTTCTCTTATTTCATTGACAATGCGATTTCGGAATTGCTTGTATGCTTTAAGATCAATTGGGGATTTTGTTGATTTAAATTGTCGGAATAAAGCATCTCTGATTTTCATCATTCTCTTAATTCGAAAGTTAATCCATGGTTTGGTTTTGAGCTTTAAAGCCTGCTTATTCAGCTTTTTCTTAGGACAGTGTTTATTTATGAGATCATGAAGATTAAGAAGAAAGGTGTTGAATTTTACATTTAGGTGCTGACTTTTATCATCAAGGAAGGAAGTATCCAGTTCTTTATAATCTGCAAGGAATTTGGCTTCATCGAAGGTCTTGTAGTCATATGCAAAATAAGATGAAGTTTTGAAGTCAGGTGCATTCTCACTCAGGATTGCAAATTGAGGAAGGTGATCAGAAATTTGAGATAGAATGTTTCCAGCAAAAATGTTACTTTCAGTTGCATTGTTAACATAAATATTGTCAATAATTGTTGAGGAGGTGTCAGTAATGCGAGTTGGATGCAGTATGGATGGTTGGAAATGGTAGGAGAACATCATGTTCACAAAATCATTACTGGGAGTATGACTGTCATACTTGAGCAAATCAATGTTAAAATCACCCATAACAGCAATCAACTTATTTTCCTTTGCCAAGTTGCTGAGTGTCATCTGAAAATAATCATTGAATTTAGAAATATCAGAATTAGGATGTCTGTAGGCACAACAACAAAGAATATTTTTTGCTTTTGGGTTTTCAATCTCAATCCAGACAGTTTCAAAATCTTCATCATTGATGCAGAGATCATCTCTCTTGTTAGCTATGAGATTTGACTTGACATAAATTCCAACACCACCAGCAGAACTGTGAGAGGGAGTTTCATGAAATTTGTAGCCTGGGAGCTCAAGATTTGTTTTGTTTTGGGAGCCAACTGTTGCCTTTGTTTCAGACAAACCTATGACTTGGGCTACTATAAGACGACCTGGACTTTCGTATAAACCCACGATTCAAGAGGTCCTCTACATAATCCTTCAATTCTCGGAGAAGAGGGCGTGGTACACCCACATAGTTTTTCTGCACAGGCGTACTGTCCGATAAGTTTATTTTCATTTCGAAATCCTTTGCACAACCCACATCATCATCATCCTTACAGAAAGCGTCTCGCTCTTCGTACAACATCTTCCGCACAAGATCCTTCTGTTCAGCCGTCAGGTTTTCACTTAAAGGAACATTAGGCACAAGAGCTTCATTATAATCTGTGTCATTGTGTCCTGCAGCCACTGCAGCACTACTTTTCGGCTCTTGCTTTGAATGAATCTTGATTTCATTGTTCTCTTCTTTAAGCTTCACTGCAACTGGCAAAACTGATCTAATCAAATGAATCGATCCTATTGATGTGCGACCCTTAAGCTCTATGTCATGTGCACTTGTATTCTGGCAAGCAAGATCTATTTTAGAGCAATTTCCACGTTTTAAATTAAACAGTGATTCGCTTATCTCGAGTCCTGGGGGAAGAGGGCACATTATGTCGTTTTCAAACACTACCGGAGTGTCCCTCGTAAAGAAACCAGTATTCACACGGCATGATATTTTTGCGATTTCACCCGCTTTTATTAGAGTGTCTCTTTTACATGTCTTTACAGAAGAAAGATAATTTTCACTCTCTGTCGAAACAACATCTACTAGGGCGTCTAAATTTGCTTCAGTCACCTTTGGAAAACTTGCAGATAACTGGTCCATTAAGTTATTTTCTGGAGTATCAGTAACTACATCGTTCAGCAGTTGCTCTAACACATTGTACCCAATGATCGGTAAGTCCAACGCAGCATTTGTAATCAGCATTGGTACAATTATCTTGTTTGATCCTTCTGAGGATCCTTTCAGTTCAATAGTCATCTTCACCCACCCACGGTACGGCAGCTGCGTTCCATTTGCTGTAGACAATTCTAAATCCACCCCTGAGTCCAGTAATTCTTCAATTCGATGAACTTCAATGTCTCCGAAACGACTCGTTAAGTCTCTTTCACTCATTATGGAAACTTGCGCCCCTGTATCCAGAAGAACCTGGCGCTCGACTCCATTTAATTTGCAAAACATTGTGCATTTGCGACCAATCAATTTTGCAATCTTCGTTTGCTCTTTTGGGGTGAGATTTGTAGTATAAAAATCTGAATCTTCACTCTCAATATTATCGTTCCTATCGTATCTTTCAGAGAGCTCTCGAATTGCAAGGCAAATGGTTTTATGTTCACCCCAATCCCTCATCTGACAAGATTTTGAGCAATAACTTACAGCTCTACAGCTACCGCAGTGAAGGAGCTTTTCGTCTCCAACATTTCTATGACAAGTTCTACAGCAATGGGACGAATCAAACTGATGTTCGGCTACTGGCTGTCCTTCGTCAGCAGCCGTGGAAAGTTTCCCTGGTTTCCAGCACACTCATGGGCGAAATGACCATTGCCCCCACATTTCCAACAATGAGTACACTCACTCCCTCGTCCGGCCTTACAACAACTTTCACACCCACGGCGGGATTTTCTTGGACCTCGGTATCTTTGGGGCTTTTCTTGCAGAGAACCCTGTGCTTGATTCTTATTCCAATTTTCTCTCAAATTCGCTACATCTGATTTCAGAGATTTTATTTCAGCCAAAAGAGTCTCAGTTACTGATGGCTCTTCCTTCTTTTCAACCTTTGCCTTACCCTTTTCTGGGGGTGTCACTTGAACCTCACTGATTTTGGCCTTCCCCCTTCCAAATCCCAATTTTGCATTCCTCTCTGATTCTTCTGTAACAGCTAGATTTAATTCACTGATCAATTCTGCATCGGTAACTCCTTGTTTCTGCAGAAGCACCCTCATTCTGGACCTCAAAGTATTGCTAATAAGGCCCGTTTCTATGGTGTGAAGAAACATTGATTGGCATTGATCTGGGTCGTATCTCAGCTTTGAGCCACCCTGTTTAGAGGCAAAAATAATTTTCTCCCTCAAATTTAATGCTCGCATCAGAAAATTTTGCGGTTCCTCAGAAGGAGACTGGGCAAGATTTGCAAGGGAAGAATACAATTCACTCGCATTTTTTTCCTGAAAATGAGCTCGAAGAATCTTTAGAATTGCATCGATTCCTGTTTCACGCATCGCTTCGATGTAGTCCCTGAGGGGCAAGCTTGGAGAAATGCATTTGATCACAGCATCTATTACCTCCCTTTCAGAGTAGCCTCGTTGCAAACCATCTTCTATCTGGCGATTCAAACTCATAAAGGACAGCTGATTCTTTTGTCCCTGGGGGGCCACCATCCCTGCAATCCTGAAATCACGCCTGAGCAGCGTCTTCAAATTATCAAGCTGCCCACTTCCTGCTTGCGCGCCGACCCCCGGTTGACCTCTCGCAGCCTCCAACCTAGACAGCACAGCTTCCAATTCATCCTTTTGTTTAACTTTCAACGCCTCGACCTCCTTTTCTATTTCTTTGATTTTATCTGCGTCACTATTTTTATCAGCACCAGAAATCTCAAAAGGAACCCCATCAGAAATAGCTTGAATAACATCATTCAAGTACGGAACAATTTCCTCGTCTCTCAATTTTCCTAGTTCCTTTTCAATAACGTTGAGTAAGAGTTTTGTCAAAGTCAATCGCGTTTTGTTCTCAAGGTTTTCTTCAGAAAGCTTAAATTTGGCACAAAGCGCAATGAGTTTTTCCTTCCCTAGCGTGACCAGCAGACCCTGAAGCTCTAACTGAATATCCTCAATTTCTGTCCCCACAGACATGGCTTAACGGATCCCCCTTTTCCAACCAAAAGGCGTTTCAAAAATCCGAGAAAACACCCGAGAAAACTACACACAACATTGCAAACAAAATTTTCATACAGTAAGCAAAATTTACTACTGAAATAGTGATGACATCATTCTTCTGATTGCCGCTTGGCTTGAATCTTCTCGAATTTGCAAACACAAAATCAATCAAAAATACGAAATAACATCGAGAATTCTTTCCACCTTCCCTTTCATCTTGGAATCTTCCTCTTGAGAGTGCATAACAACACAAGGAAAAATCAAAATCGTACTCACGGTCTGCTCCAAAACCCTTCCAAACTCGCGTAAATTTCTCTTGACAAACAACAACAAACCTCCAAAAACCTCGAAAACCTTGTTACAATGTCACGTCGAGGTCACCATTTTGTAGCAGATATCACGATCGAATAAAATCACACTCATATAAACTCAGCTTCAACATATATTTCAGTAAATTGACTCCAACATAAATTCCAACATATCAACTCAAAGATAAATTTCAGTGACATCTCCTCTCTCGTCCATTCGTGTTCAGATCAACTCCGTTCTATCAAAGAATTTTAACAGGGGGGCTAGTATACAAAAAAATTTAATACGGGGGTTAGTCCTTAGTCCAGGGGGGTGGTTAGAGTCCTCACACTATGCTAAAACATAATCTAATAATAACTAAAATATATATTATAGCCCTATTTACAATAATCTTGGCATAAAAAAAACGAAAGGAAAATTAGAGTCACAGTTTGGCTTTATATTTTCTTCGAAAAGACAGAGCGATGAAGACGCTTTGACAACACTATCTAGGTCACTCCAGACATTAGCCCCTCTGCAAGCGAACGATTTCTGACCAGTTGATGTTCTCAGTAATTGTAATCTGAGGTCAGTTTTAGAGTTCCTCAGCTGACGGTTAGTAGCTTCAGATACCTTTTGAAATATGCTTCGCAAGTGATCTTGGGCAATGGCGGGGCAAGGGCATAATCTTCCAAAAACAACTCATAGATTCACAGTCAATAAGCTCCCGAACAGTAGGCTATGTAAGAGGGATTATATTTTGCGAGTGTCAGTTGCTAGTTGGTTTTACCTCAGGTAAGGCGAGGTAAAGTGAACTATGTTGTAGGTTTTCGTTGCAGCATAGTGAAAATTCGTCTCAGAAACCGCTGACCGCGCAATCTCAGTTAAGCAATGTATATCGTGCTCTTGTAGAAAGTCACATGCGATGTGCAGATGTCATTTGGGGTTGCCTCTAAAATACAAAAAAGGAATCCCTTCAACGTCTTCAGGACAGGGCCATCTCCATAATCGAAACGTCCAGGATTAAAGACGAATGGTCGCATAATTTCCTTCGCACTGAGCAACTTGTCATGTTTGATTGTGCCGTTATGGCCTATAAGATCATGAACAGACTCTGCCCAGAGAATCTCTGGAACAAATTCCAACGAAGATCTCAGTACTCCAGCTACAACACGCGATTCTGCAAAGATCTTCAGATTCCGAGGTATAATCTGGAGTATGCAAAAAAAGGATTTTCCTATTCAGCTTTTAAGGCCTGGAAGCTTCCTACCTTGTGTCTATTCAAAAAACAACTAAAGACACATTTGATGAGCTGAAAGCCAATTAAACACGACTCCCTGGAAGATCAGCATTGCCATTAGCCCTCAGCATTTTTGTTTTTATATGTGATATTAATTAATAAAACTTTCTTTTTGTATTATTTAACTAGCTGAAGGGATTTCGTGTATAAACAATTTAAAATGAGCCTCGCAGCTTCTTTTCAAATTTCGCGAGGCAACGGGCCTAAATGGATTGGACAGCGGCTTTTGCATTCCAGTGTGAGCACGTGCGCACGCGCATAAATCGACTCATGAATTCAGATGCTGGAAAGGTTGGACAAAATGGAAAAATCGCGATCGACTAAATTTCCTCGTCAAAAATCATTAGTTGAAGACTTCTTGTGGCCATGGAAAAATGGCCTAATTCACTTGCAACTTCAAATCTTTATCGGTATACATAAGTTTACATCAACTTTGTTCCATTAACTTAATTCGATAGAGTAAGGAGTGTTTTACCAAGAATAACACTTGAACACAAGGATTTTAGCATCTTTAACTGTACACTTTGATTGTTCAAAAGGTTTACACTAACTTTGTTAAATTATCTCAGTTAGTTGAATAAAGCAGTTTTATACCTAACATAACACTTGTATACAAGTATTTTAGCGCCTTTTACTGTTTTTCTTTACTAGTTATAAAAGTTTATACTAGCGTTGTTCAATTAACTTAATTCGTTGAATTAAACAGTGTTATACCCATAATAACACTTGTATACAAGTATTTTAGAATCTTTATCTGTACACTTTGCTTGTTATAAAAGTTTACATTAGCTTTGTTGCATTAACTTAATTTGTTGATTCATTCATTGTTATTCCCAACATAACACTTGTACACATTTTAGCATCTTTAACTGTACACTTTGATTGTCCAAAAGGTTTACACTAACTTTGTTCAATTATCTTTATTCGTTGAATAAAGCAGTTTTATATCCAACATAACATACAAGTTTACAAGTATTATTGCATCTTTAACTGTACGCTTTACTAGTTAGAAAGGTTTATACTAGCTTTGTTCAATTAACTTAATTCGTTGAATTAAAGAAGTGAACCAAACATAACACTTGTATACAAGTATCTTAGCGTCTTTATTTGTTTTCTTTGCTTGTTATAAAGGTTTACACTAACGTTGTTCAATTAACTTAATTCGTTGAATTAAGCAGTGTTATACCCAAAATAACACTTGTATACAAGTATTTTAGAATCTTTAATTGTACACTTGGCTTGTTATAAAAGTTTACATTAGCTTTGTTATATTAACTTAATTCGTTGATTCATGCATTTTTATTCCCAACATAACACTTTTACACAAGGATTTTAGCATCTTTAACTGTACACTTTGATTGTTTATAAGATTTACACTAACTTTGTTCAATTATCTTTATTCGTTAAATAAAGCAGTTTTATACCCAAAATAACACTTGTATACAAGTATTTTAGCATCTTTAACTGTATTTTTGCTAGTTATAAAGGTTTATATTAACTTTGTTCAATTAACTTACATCGTTGAATAAAACAGTGTTATACCCAAAAAAACACTGGTATACAAGGATTTTAGAATCTTTAACTGTACACTTTGATTGTTTAAAAGGTTTACACTAACTTTGTTCAATTAAGGTAAATCGTTGATCAATGCATTGTTATTCCCAACATAACACAAGGATTTTAGCATCTTTAACTGTACACTTTGATTGTTTAAAATGTTTACACTAACTTTGATAAATTATCTTAATTCGTTTAATAAAGCAGTTTTGTACCCAACATAACACTTGTATACAAGTATTTTAGCATCTTTAATTGTTTTCTTTACTAGTTTTAAAGGTCTATACTATCTTTGTTCACTTAAGTTAATTCATTGAATTAGACAGTGTTATACCAAAAATAACACTAGTAATTAAGGATTTTAGAATCTCTAACTGTACATTTTGATTGTTAAAAATGTTTACACTAACTTTGTTAAATTATCTTAATTCGTTTAATAAAGCAGTTTTATACCCAACATAACACTTGTATACAAGTATCTTAGCGTTTTAACTGTTTTCTTTACTAGTTTTAAAGGTTTATACTAACTTTGTTTAATTAACTGAATTCGTTGAATTAAACAGTGTTATAACCAAAATAACACTGGTATACCAGGAGTTTGGGATCTTTAACTGTACACATAAGTTTACATCAACTTTGTTCCATTAACTTAATTCGATAAAGTAAGGAGTGTTTTACCAAAAATAACACTTGAACACAAGGATTTTAGCATCTTTAACTGTACACTTTGATTGTTCAAAAGGTTTACACTAACTTTGTTCAATTATCTTTATTCGTTGAATAAAGCAGTTTTATATCCAACATAACACTTTTATACAAGTATTATTGCATCTTTAACTGTACGCTTTACTGGTTAGAAAGGTTTATACTAGCTTTGTTCAATTAACTTAATTCGTTGAATTAAAGAAGTGAACCAAACATAACACTTGTATACAAGTATCTTAGCGTCTTTATTTGTTTTCTTTGCTTGTTATAAAGGTTTACACTAACGTTGTTCAATTAACTTAATTCGTTGAATTAAGCAGTGTTATACCCAAAATAACACTTGTATACAAGTATTTTAGAATCTTTAATTGTACACTTGGCTTGTTATAAAAGTTTACATTAGCTTTGTTATATTAACTTAATTCGTTGATTCATGCATTTTTATTCCCAACATAACACTTTTACACAAGGATTTTAGCATCTTTAACTGTAAACTTTGATTGTTTATCAGATTTACACTAACTTTGTTCAATTATCTTTATTCGTTGAATAAAGCAGTTTTATACCCAACATAACACTTGTATACAAGTTTTTTAGCCCCTGTTACTCTTTTCTTTACTAGTTATAAAGGTTTATACTAACTTTGTTGAATTAACTTAATTCGTTGAATTAAACAGTGTTATACCCAAAATAACACTTGTACTCAAGGATTTTAGCATCTTTAACTCTATAATTTGATTGGTTAAAAGCTTTACACTAACTTTGTTAAATTATCTCAATTCGCTGAATAAAGTAGTTTTATACCCAAAATAACACTTGTATACAAGTATTTTAGCATCTTTAATAGTTAAAAAGGTCTATGCTCACTTTGTTCACGTACCTTAAAAATCGTTGAATTAGACAGTGTTATACCAAAAACAGCACTTGCACTCAAGGATTTTAGCATCTCTAACTTTACACTTTGATTGTTTAAAAGCTTTACACTAATTTTGTTAAATTATCTTAATTCGTTAAATAAAGCAGTTTTATACCCAAAATAACACTTGTATACAAGTATTTTAGCATCTTTAACTGTATTTTTGCTAGTTATAAAGGTTTATATTAACTTTGTTCAATTAACTTACTTCGTTGAATTAAACAGTGTTATACCCAAAAACACACTGGTATACAAGGATTTTAGAATCTTTAACTGTACACTTTGATTGTTTAAAAGGTTTAAACTAACTTTGCTCAATTATCTTTATTCGTTGAATAAAGCAGTTTTATACCCAACATAACACTTGTATACAAGTATTTTAGCGCCTTTTACTGTTTTTCTTTACTATTTATAAAAGTTTATACTAACGTTGTTCAATTAACTTAATTCGTTGAATTAAACAGTGTTATACCCATAATAACACTTGTATACAAGTATTTTAGAATCTTTATCTGTACACTTTGCTTGTTATAAAAGTTTACATTAGCTTTGTTGCATTAACTTAATTTGTTGATTCATTCATTGTTATTCCCAACATAACACTTGTACACATTTTAGCATCTTCAACTGTACACTTTGATTGTCCAAAAGGTTTACACTAACTTTGTTCAATTATCTTTATTCGTTGAATAAAGCAGTTTTATATCGAACATAACACTTTTATACAAGTATTATTGCATCTTTAACTGTACGCTTTACTAGTTAGAAAGGTTTATACTAGCTTTGTTCAATTAACTTAATTCGTTGAATTAAAGAAGTGAACCAAACATAACACTTGTATACAAGTATTTTAGAATCTTTAATTGTACACTTGGCTTGTTATAAAAGTTTACATTAGCTTTGTTATATTAACTTAATTCGTTGATTCATGCATTTTTATTCCCAACATAACACTTTTACACAAGGATTTTAGCATCTTTAACTGTAAACTTTGATTGTTTATAAGATTTACACTAACTTTGTTCAATTATCTCAATTCGTTGAATAAAGTAGTTTTATACCCAAATTAACACTTGTATACAAGTATTTTAGCGCCTTTTACTGTTTTTCTTTACTAGTTATAAAAGTTTATACTGACGTTGTTCAATTAACTTAATTCGTTGAATTAAACAGTTTTATACCCAAAATAACACTTGTATACAAGTATTTTAGAATCTTTCTCTGTACACTTTGCTTGTTATAAAAGTTTACATTAGCTTTGTTGCATTAACTTGATTCGTTGATTCATTCATTGTTATTCCCAAACACTTATTGTTATTCCCATAACACTTGTACACAAGGATTTTAGCATCCTTAACTGTACACTTTGATTGTCAAAAAGGTTTACACTAACTTTGTTCAATTATCTTTATTCGTTTAATAAAGCAGTTTTATACTCAACATAACACTTGTATACAAGTATTTTAGCATCTTTAATTGTTTTCTTTAATAGTTTAAAAGGTCTATACTCATTTTGTTCACTTACCTTAATTCGTTGAATTAGACAGTGTTATACCAAAAATAACACTGGTATACAAGGATTTTAGAATCTTTAACTGCACACTTTGATTTTTTAAAAGGTTTACACTAACTTTGTTAAATTATCTTAATTCGTTTAATAAAGCAGTTTTGTACCCAACATAACACTTATATACAAGTATCTTTGCGTCTTTAACTGTTTTCTTTACTAGTTATAAATGTTTACACTAACTTTGTTCAATTAACTTAATTCGTTGAATTAAACAGTGTAATACCCAACATATCACTTGTATACAAGAATTTTAGCATCTTTAATTGTTTTCTTTACTAGTTATAAAGGTTTATACTACTTTGTTCAATTAACTTAATTCGTTGAATTAAACAGTGCTATACCCAAAATCACACTGGTATACAAGGATATCAACTGTACACTTTGATTGTTTATAAGGTTTACACTAACTTTGTTAAATTATCTCAGTTTGTTTAATAAAGCAGTTTTATACCCAACATATCACTTTTATGCAAGTATTTTAGAATCTTTAACTTTTTTCTTTACTAGTTATAATGGTTTATACTAACTTTGTTCAATTAACTTAATTCGGTGAATTAAACAGTGCTATACCCAAAATAACACTGGTAAAGTTTGGGATCTTTAACTGTACACATAAGTTAACAATACCTTCGTTGCATTATGTTAATTCGCTAAGGTAAGGAGCGATTTACCCAAAATAACACTTATATACAAGGATTTTAGCATCTTTGCTTGTTAAAAAGGTTTACACTAACTTTGTCAAATTAAGTTATTTCGTTGATCAATGCATTGTTATTCCCAACATTACACTTGTACACATTTTAGCATCTCTAACTGTACACTTTGATTCTTTAAAAGGTTTACACTAACTTTGTTCAATTATCTTAATTCGTATAATAAAGCAGTTTTATAACCAACATAACACTTGTATACAAGTATCTTAGCATCTTTAACTGTACACTTTGATTCTTTAAAAGGTTTAAACTAACTTTGTTAAATTATCTAAATTCGTTTAATAAAGCAGTTTTATGCCCAACATAACACTTGTATCTTAGCGTCTTTAACTGTTTTCTTTACTAGTTATAAAGGTTTATACTAACTTTGTTCAATTAACTTAATTCTTTGAACTAAACAGTTTTATACCCAACATGACACTTGTATACAAGTTTTTTAGCCCCTGTTACTTTTTTCTTTACTAGTCATAAAGGTTTATACTAACTTTATTGAATTAACATAATTCGTTGAATTAAACAGTGTTATACCAAAAATAACACTTGTATACAAGTGTTTTAGCATCTTTAATAGTTAAAAAGGTCTATACTCACTTTGTTCAATTAACTTAATTCGCTGAATTAAACAGTGTTATGCCCAAAATAACACTGGTATACAAGAATTTTAGAATCTTTATCGGTATACATAAGTTTACATTAGCTTTGTTCCATTAACTTAATTCGATAAAGTAAGGAGTGTTTTACCCAAAATAACACTTGAACGCAAGGATTTTAGCATCTTTAACTGTACACTTTGATTGTTCAAAATGTTTACACTAACTTTGTTAAATTATCTCAGTTCGTTGAATAAAGCAGTTTTATACCTAACATAACACTTGTATACAAGTATTTTAGCGCCTTTTACTGTTTTTCTTTACTAGTTATAAATGTTTATACTAAAGTTGTTCAATTAACTTAATTCGTTGAATTAAGCAGTGTTATACCAAAAATATCACTTGTATACAAGTATTTTAGAATCTTTAACTGTACACTTTGCTTGTGATAAAAGTTTACATTAGCTTTGTTGCATTAACTCAATTCGTTGATTCATACATTCTTATTCCCAACATAACACTTTTACACAAGGATTTTAGCATCTTTAACTGTACACTTTAATTGTTTATAAGGTTTACACTAACTTTGTTCAATTATCTTTATTCGTTGAATAAAGCAGTTTTTAAGCAACATAACACTTGTTTACAAGTATCTTAGCGCCTTTTCTGTTTTCTTTACTAGTTATAAATGTTTATACTAACTTTGTTCAATTGACTTAATTCGTTGAATTAAACAGTGTTATACCTAGAATAACACTTGTAGACAAGGATTTTAGCATCTTTAACTGTACACTTTGATTGTTTAAAAGGTTTACACTAACTTTGTTCAATTATCTTTATTCGTTGAATAAAGCAGTTTTATATCCAACATAACACTTTTATACAAGTATTATTGCATCTTTAACTGTACGCTTTACTAGTTAGAAAGGTTTATACTAGCTTTGTTCAATTAACTTAATTCGTTGAATTAAAGAAGTGAACCAAACATAACACTTGTATACAAGTATCTTAGCGTCTTTATTTGTTTTCTTTGCTTGTTATAAAGGTTTACACTAACGTTGTTCAATTAACTTAATTCGTTGAATTAAGCAGTGTTATACCCAAAATAACACTTGTATACAAGTATTTTAGAATCTTTAATTGTACACTTGGCTTGTTATAAAAGTTTACATTAGCTTTGTTATATTAACTTAATTCGTTGATTCATGCATTTTTATTCCCAACATAACACTTTTACACAAGGATTTTAGCCCCTGTTACTCTTTTCTTTACTAGTTATAAAGGTTTATACTAACTTAGTTGAATTAACTTAATTCGTTGAATTAAACAGTGTTATACCCAAAATAACACTTGTACTCAAGGATTTTAGCATCTTTAATAGTTAAAAAGGTCTATGCTCACTTTGTTCACGTACCTTAAAATTCGTTGAATTAGACAGTGTTATACCAAAAATAACACTTGTACTCAAGGATTTTAGCATCTCTAACTGTACACTTTAATTGTTTAAAAGCTTTACACTAATTTTGTTAAATTATCTTAATTCGTTAAATAAAGCAGTTTTATGCCCAAAATAACACTTTTATACAAGTATTTTAGCATCTTTAACTGTTTTTTTGCTAGTTATAAAGGTTTATATTAACTTTGTTCAATTAACTTACTTCGTTGAA
The DNA here is from genome assembly GCA_964020215.1 of Aurelia sp. 3 sensu Dawson et al. (2005). Lineage (NCBI taxonomy): Eukaryota > Metazoa > Cnidaria > Scyphozoa > Semaeostomeae > Ulmaridae > Aurelia > Aurelia sp. 3 sensu Dawson et al. (2005). The sequence goes on from OZ026572.1 coordinate 16,843,088, forward strand.
TTAAACAGTGTTATACCCAAAAAAACACTTATATGCAAGGATTTTAGCACCTTTAACTGTACACTTTGATTGTTTAAAAGGTTTACACTAACTTTGTTAAATTATCTAAATTCGTTTAATAAAGCAGTTTTATACCCAACATAACACTTGTATCTTAGCGTCTTTAACTGTTTTCTTTACTAGTTATAAAGGTTTATACTAACTTTGTTCAATTAACTTAATTCGTTAAATTAAACAGTTTTATACCCAACATAACACTTGTATATAGAAGTATTTTAGCATCTTTATCTGTACACTTTGATTGTTTATAAGGTTTACACTAACTTTGTTCAATTATCTTTATTCATTGAAAAAAGCAGTTTGATAAGCAACATAACACTTGTATACAAGTTTTTTAGCCTCTGTTACTTTTTTCTTTACTAATTATAAAGGTTTATACTAGCTTTGTTGAATTAACTTAGTTCGTTGAATTAAACAGTGTTATACCCAAAACAACACTTGTACTCAAGGATTTTAGCATCTTTAACTGTACACTTTGATTGTTTAAAAGCTTTAAACTAACTTTGTTAAATTATCTCAATTCGTTGAATAAAGTAGTTTTATACCCAAATTAACACTTGTATACAAGTATTTTAGCGCCTTTTACTGTTTTTCTTTACTAGTTATAAAAGTTTATACTGACGTTGTTCAATTAACTTAATTCGTTGAATTAAACAGTTTTATACCCAAAATAACACTTGTATACAAGTATTTTAGAATCTTTAACTGTACACTTTGCTTGTTATAAAAGTTTACATTAGCTTTGTTGCATTAACTTGATTCGTTGATTCATTCATTGTTATTCCCAAACACTTATTGTTATTCCCATAACACTTGTACACAAGGATTTTAGCATCCTTAACTGTACACTTTGATTGTCAAAAAGGTTTACACTAACTTTGTTCAATTATCTTTATTCGTTTAATAAAGCAGTTTTATACTCAACATAACACTTGTATACAAGTATTTTAGCATCTTTAATTGTTTTCTTTAATAGTTTAAAAGGTCTATACTCATTTTGTTCACTTACCTTAATTCGTTGAATTAGACAGTGTTATACCAAAAATAACACTGGTATACAAGGATTTTAGAATCTTTAACTGCACACTTTGATTTTTTAAAAGGTTTACACTAACTTTGTTAAATTATCTTAATTCGTTTAATAAAGCAGTTTTGTACCCAACATAACACTTATATACAAGTATCTTTGCGTCTTTAACTGTTTTCTTTACTAGTTATAAATGTTTACACTAACTTTGTTCAATTAACTTAATTCGTTGAATTAAACAGTGTAATACCCAACATATCACTTGTATACAAGAATTTTAGCATCTTTAATTGTTTTCTTTACTAGTTATAAAGGTTTATACTACTTTGTTCAATTAACTTAATTCGTTGAATTAAACAGTGCTATACCCAAAATCACACTGGTATACAAGGATATCAACTGTACACTTTGATTGTTTATAAGGTTTACACTAACTTTGTTAAATTATCTCAGTTTGTTTAATAAAGCAGTTTTATACCCAACATATCACTTTTATGCAAGTATTTTAGAATCTTTAACTTTTTTCTTTACTAGTTATAATGGTTTATACTAACTTTGTTCAATTAACTTAATTCGGTGAATTAAACAGTGCTATACCCAAAATAACACTGGTAAAGTTTGGGATCTTTAACTGTACACATAAGTTAACAATACCTTCGTTGCATTATGTTAATTCGCTAAGGTAAGGAGCGATTTACCCAAAATAACACTTATATACAAGGATTTTAGCATCTATGCTTGTTAAAAAGGTTTACACTAACTTTGTCAAATTAAGTTATTTCGTTGATCAATGCATTGTTATTCCCAACATTACACTTGTACACATTTTAGCATCTCTAACTGTACACTTTGATTCTTTAAAAGGTTTACACTAACTTTGTTCAATTATCTTAATTCGTATAATAAAGCAGTTTTATACCCAACATAACACTTGTATACAAGTATCTTAGCATCTTTAACTGTACACTTTGATTCTTTAAAAGGTTTACACTAACTTTGTTAAATTATCTCAATTCGTTGAATAAAGTAGTTTTATACCAAAAATAACACTTGTATACAAGTATTTTAGCGCCTTTTACTGTTTTTCTTTGATAGTTATAAATGTTTATACTAACTTTGTTCAATCAACTTAATTCGTTGAATCAAGCTGTGTTATACCCAAAGTAGCACTTGTATACAAGTATTTTATAATTTTTAACTGTACACTTTTGTTGTTATAAAAGTCTACATTATCTTTGTTGCATTAACTTAATTCGTTAAAGTATGGAGCGTTTTACCCAAAATAACACTTATATACAAGGATTTTAGCATCTTTAACTGTACGCTTTGCTTGTTATAAAGGTTTGCACTAACTTTGTTCAATTAGCTCAGTTCGTTGAATAAAGCAGCTTTATACCCAACATAACACTTTTATACAAGTATTATTGCATCTTTAACTGTACACTTTACTAGTTAGAAAGGTTTATACTAGCTTTGTTCAATTAACTTAATTCGTTGAATTAAGGAAGTGAACCAAACATAACTCTTGTATACAAGTATCTTAGCGCCTTTTCTGTTTTCTTTACTAGTTATAAATGTTTATACTAACTTTGTTCAATTAACTTAATTCGTTGAATTAAACAGTGTTATAACCAAAATAACACTGGTATACCAGGAGTTTGGGATCTTTAACTGTACACATAAGTTTACATTAACTACGTTGCATTATGTTAATTCGCTAACGTAAGGAGCGATTTACCCGAAATAACACTTATATGCAAGGATTTTAGCATCTTTAACTGTACACTTTGATTGTTTAAAAGGTTTAAACTAACTTTGCTCAATTATCTTTATTCGTTGAATAAAGCAGTTTTATACCCAACATAACACTTGTATACAAGTATTTTAGCATCTTTAACTGTACACTTTGATTGTTTAAAAGGTTTAAACTAACTTTGCTCAATTATCTTTATTCGTTGAATAAAGCAGTTTTATACCCAACATAACACTTGTATACAAGTATTTTAGCATCTTTAACTGTACGCTTTACTAGTTATAAAGGTTTATACTAGCATTGTTAAATTAACGTAATTTGTTGCATGAAACAGTGTTATACCCAAAATAACACTGGTATACAAGAATTTTAGAATCTTTATCGGTATACATAAGTTTACATCAACTTTGTTCCATTAACTTAATTCGATAAAGTAAGGAGTGTTTTACCAAAAATAACACTTGAACACAAGGATTTTAGCATCTTTAACTGTACACTTTGATTGTTCAAAAGGTTTACACTAACTTTGTTAAATTAGCTCAGTTCGTTGAATAAAGCAGTTTTATACCTAACATAACACTTGTATACAAGTATTTTAGCGCCTTTTACTGTTTTTCTTTACTAGTTATAAAAGTTTATTTTAACGTTGTTCAATTAACTTAATTCGTTGAATTAAACAGTGTTATACCCAAAATAACACTTGTATACAAGTATTTTAGAATCTTTATCTGTACAGTTTTCTTGTTATAAAAGTTTACATTAGCTTTCTTGCATTAACTTAATTTGTTGATTCATTCATTGTTATTCCCAACATAACACTTGTACACAATTTAGCATCTTTAACTGTACACTTTGATTGTCCAAAAGGTTTACACTAACTTTGTTCAATTATCTTTATTCGTTGAATAAAGCAGTTTTATATCCAACATAACATACAAGTATACAAGTATTATTGCATCTTTAACTGCACGCTTTACTAGTTAGAAAGGTTTATACTAGCTTTGTTCAATTAACTTAGTTCGTTGAATTAAAGAAGTGAACCAAACATAACACTTGTATACAAGTATCTTAGCGTCTTAATTGTTTTCTTTGCATGTTATAAATGTTTACACTAACGTTGTTCAATTAACTTAATTCGTTGAATTAAGCAGTGTTACACCCAAAATAACACTTGTATACAAGTATTTTAGAATCTTTAATTGTACACTTGGCTTGTTATAAAAGTTTACATTAGCTTTGTTATATTAACTTAATTCGTTGATTCATGCATTTTTATTCCCAACATAACATTTTTACACAAGGATTTTAGCATCTTTAACTGTACACTTTGATTGTTTATAAGATTTACACTAACTTTGTTAAATTATCTCAGTTCGTTGAATAAAGCAGTTTTATACCTAACATAACACTTGTATACAAGCATTTTAGCGCCTTTTACTGTTTTTCTTTACTATTTATAAAAGTTTATACTAACGTTGTTCAATTAACTTAATTCGTTGAATTAAACAGTGTTATACCCAAAATAACACTTGTATACAAGTATTTTAGAATCTTTATCTGTACACTTTGCTTGTTATAAAAGTTTACATTAGCTTTGTTGCATTAACTTAATTTGTTGATTCATTCATTGTTATTCCCAACATAACACTTGTACACATTATAGCATCTTCAACTGTACACTTTGATTGTCCAAAAGGTTTACACTAACTTTGTTCAATTATCTTTTTTCGTTGAATAAAGCAGTTTTATATCCAACATAACACTTTTATACAAGTATTATTGCATCTTTAACTGTACGCTTTACTAGTTAGAAAGGTTTATACTAGCTTTGTTCAATTAACTTAATTCGTTGAATTAAAGAAGTGAACCAAACATAACACTTGTATACAAGTATCTTAGCGTCTTTATTTGTTTTCTTTGCTTGTTATAAAGGTTTACACTAACGTTGTTCAATTAACTTAATTCGTTGAATTAAGCAGTGTTATACCCAAAATAACACTTGTATACAAGTATTTTAGAATCTTTAATTGTACACTTGGCTTGTTATAAAAGTTTACATTAGCTTTGTTATATTAACTTAATTCGTTGATTCATGCATTTTTATTCCCAACATAACACTTTTACACAAGGATTTTAGCATCTTTAACTGTAAACTTTGATTGTTTATAAGATTTACACTAACTTTGTTCAATTATCTTTATTCGTTGAATAAAGCAGTTTTATACCCAACATAACACTTGTATACAAGTTTTTTAGCCCCTGTTACTCTTTTCTTTACTAGTTATAAAGGTTTATACTAACTTTGTTGAATTAACTTAATTCGTTGAATTAAACAGTGTTATACCCAAAATAACACTTGTACTCAAGGATTTTAGCATCTTTAACTCTACAATTTGATTGGTTAAAAGCTTTACACTAACTTTGTTAAATTATCTCAATTCGCTGAATAAAGTAGTTTTATACCCAAAATAACACTTGTATACAAGTATTTTAGCATCTTTAATAGTTAAAAAGGTCTATGCTCACTTTGTTCACGTACCTTAAAATTCGTTGAATTAGACAGTGTTATACCAAAAACAGCACTTGCACTCAAGGATTTTAGCATCTCTAACTTTACACTTTGATTGTTTAAAAGCTTTACACTAATTTTGTTAAATTATCTTAATTCGTTAAATAAAGCAGTTTTATACCCAAAATAACACTTGTATACAAGTATTTTAGCATCTTTAACTGTATTTTTGCTAGTTATAAAGGTTTATATTAACTTTGTTCAATTAACTTACTTCGTTGAATTAAACAGTGTTATACACAAAAACACACTGGTATACAAGGATTTTAGAATCTTTAACTGTACACTTTGATTGTTTAAAACTTTTAAACTAACTTTGCTCAATTATCTTTATTCGTTGAATAAAGCAGTTTTATACCCAACATAACACTTGTATACAAGTATTTTAGCATCTTTAACTGTACGCTTTACTAGTTATAAAGGTTTATACTAGCATTGTTAAATTAACGTAATTTGTTGCATGAAACAGTGTTATACCCAAAATAACACTGGTATACAAGAATTTTAGAATCTTTATCGGTATACATAAGTTTACATCAACTTTGTTCCATTAACTTAATTCGATAAAGTAAGGAGTGTTTTACCAAAAATAACACTTGAACACAAGGATTTTAGCATCTTTAACTGTACACTTTGATTGTTCAAAAGGTTTACACTAACTTTGTTAAATTATCTCAGTTCGTTGAATAAAGCAGTTTTATACCTAACATAACACTTGTATACAAGCATTTTAGCGCCTTTTACTGTTTTTCTTTACTATTTATAAAAATTTATACTAACGTTGTTCAATTAACTTAATTCGTTGAATTAAACAGTGTTATACCCATAATAACACTTGTATACAAGTATTTTAGAATCTTTATCTGTACACTTTGCTTGTTATAAAAGTTTACATTAGCTTTGTTGCATTAACTTAATTTGTTGATTCATTCATTGTTATTCCCAACATAACACTTGTACACATTTTAGCATCTTAAACTGTACACTTTGATTGTCCAAAAGGTTTACACTAACTTTGTTCGATTATCTTTATTCGTTGAATAAAGCAGTTTTATATCCAACATAACACTTTTATACAAGTATTATTGCATCTTTAACTGTACGCTTTACTAGTTAGAAAGGTTTATACTAGCTTTGTTCAATTAACTTAATTCGTTGAATTAAACAGTTTTATACCCAACATAACACTTGTATATAGAAGTATTTTAGCATCTTTATCTGTACACTTTGATTGTTTATAAGGTTTACATTAGCTTTGTTATATTAACTTAATTCGTTGATTCATGCATTTTTATTCCCAACATAACACTTTTACACAAGGATTTTAGCATCTTTAACTGTAAACTTTGATTGTTTATAAGATTTACACTAACTTTGTTCAATTATCTTTATTCGTTGAATAAAGCAGTTTTATACCCAACATAACACTTGTATACAAGTATTATTGCATCTTTAACTGTACGCTTTACTAGTTAGAAAGGTTTATACTAGCTTTGTTGCATTAACTTAATTTGTTGATTCATTCATTGTTATTCCCAACATAACACTTGTACACATTATAGCATCTTCAACTGTACACTTTGATTGTCCAAAAGGTTTACACTAACTTTGTTCAATTATCTTTTTTCGTTGAATAAAGCAGTTTTATATCCAACATAACACTTTTATACAAGTATTATTGCATCTTTAACTGTACGCTTTACTAGTTAGAAAGGTTTATACTAGCTTTGTTCAATTAACTTAATTCGTTGAATTAAAGAAGTGAACCAAACATAACACTTGTATACAAGTATCTTAGCGTCTTTATTTGTTTCCTTTGCTTGTTATAAAGGTTTACACTAACGTTGTTCAATCAACTTAATTCGTTGAATTAAGCAGTGTTATACCCAAAATAACACTTGTATACAAGTATTTTAGAATCTTTAATTGTACACTTGGCTTGTTATAAAAGTTTACATTAGCTTTGTTATATTAACTTAATTCGTTGATTCATGCATTTTTATTCCCAACATAACACTTTTACACAAGGATTTTAGCATCTTTAACTGTAAACTTTGATTGTTTATAAGATTTACACTAACTTTGTTCAATTATCTTTATTCGTTGAATAAAGCAGTTTTATACCCAACATAACACTTGTATACAAGTTTTTTAGCCCCTGTTACTCTTTTCTTTACTAGTTATAAAGGTTTATACTAACTTTGTTGAATTAACTTAATTCGTTGAATTAAACAGTGTTATACCCAAAATAACACTTGTACTCAAGGATTTTAGCATCTTTAACTCTACAATTTGATTGGTTAAAAGCTTTACACTAACTTTGTTAAATTATCTCAATTCGCTGAATAAAGTAGTTTTATACCCAAAATAACACTTGTATACAAGTATTTTAGCATCTTTAATAGTTAAAAAGGTCTATGCTCACTTTGTTCACGTACCTTAAAATTCGTTGAATTAGACAGTGTTATACCAAAAACAGCACTTGCACTCAAGGATTTTAGCATCTCTAACTTTACACTTTGATTGTTTAAAAGCTTTACACTAATTTTGTTAAATTATCTTAATTCGTTAAATAAAGCAGTTTTATACCCAAAATAACACTTGTATACAAGTATTTTAGCATCTTTAACTGTATTTTTGCTAGTTATAAAGGTTTATATTAACTTTGTTCAATTAACTTACTTCGTTGAATTAAACAGTGTTATACACAAAAATACACTGGTATACAAGGATTTTAGAATCTTTAACTGTACACTTTGATTGTTTAAAACTTTTAAACTAACTTTGCTCAATTATCTTTATTCGTTGAATAAAGCAGTTTTATACCCAACATAACACTTGTATACAAGTATTTTAGCATCTTTAACTGTACGCTTTACTAGTTATAAAGGTTTATACTAGCATTGTTAAATTAACGTAATTTGTTGCATGAAACAGTGTTATACCCAAAATAACACTGGTATACAAGAATTTTAGAATCTTTATCGGTATACATAAGTTTACATCAACTTTGTTCCATTAACTTAATTCGATAAAGTAAGGAGTGTTTTACCAAAAATAACACTTGAACACAAGGATTTTAGCATCTTTAACTGTACACTTTGATTGTTCAAAAGGTTTACACTAACTTTGTTAAATTATCTCAGTTCGTTGAATAAAGCAGTTTTATACCTAACATAACACTTGTATACAAGCATTTTAGCACCTTTTACTGTTTTTCTTTACTATTTATAAAAATTTATACTAACGTTGTTCAATTAACTTAATTCGTTGAATTAAACAGTGTTATACCCATAATAACACTTGTATACAAGTATTTTAGAATCTTTATCTGTACACTTTGCTTGTTATAAAAGTTTACATTAGCTTTGTTGCATTAACTTAATTTGTTGATTCATTCATTGTTATTCCCAACATAACACTTGTACACATTTTAGCATCTTAAACTGTACACTTTGATTGTCCAAAAGGTTTACACTAACTTTGTTCGATTATCTTTATTCGTTGAATAAAGCAGTTTTATATCCAACATAACACTTTTATACAAGTATTATTGCATCTTTAACTGTACGCTTTACTAGTTAGAAAGGTTTATACTAGCTTTGTTCAATTAACTTAATTCGTTGAATTAAAGAAGTGAACCAAACATAACACTTGTATACAAGTATCTTAGCGTCTTTATTTGTTTTCTTTGCTTGTTATAAAGGTTTACACTAACGTTGTTCAATTAACTTAATTCGTTGAATTAAACAGTTTTATACCCAACATAACACTTGTATATAGAAGTATTTTAGCATCTTTATCTGTACACTTTGATTGTTTATAAGGTTTACATTAGCTTTGTTATATTAACTTAATTCGTTGATTCATGCATTTTTATTCCCAACATAACACTTTTACACAAGGATTTTAGCATCTTTAACTGTAAACTTTGATTGTTTATAAGATTTACACTAACTTTGTTCAATTATCTTTATTCGTTGAATAAAGCAGTTTTATACCCAACATAACACTTGTATACAAGTATTATTGCATCTTTAACTGTACGCTTTACTAGTTAGAAAGGTTTATACTAGCTTTGTTCAATTAACTTAATTCGTTGAATTAAGCAGTGTTATACCCAAAATAACACTTGTATACAAGTATTTTAGAATCTTTAATTGTACACTTGGCTTGTTATAAAAGTTTACATTAGCTTTGTTATATTAACTTAATTCGTTGATTCATGCATTTTTATTCCCAACATAACACTTTTACACAAGGATTTTAGCATCTTTAACTGTAAACTTTGATTGTTTATAAGATTTACACTAACTTTGTTCAATTATCTTTATTCGTTGAATAAAGCAGTTTTATACCCAACATAACACTTGTATACAAGTTTTTTAGCCCCTGTTACTCTTTTCTTTACTAGTTATAAAGGTTTATACTAACTTTGTTGAATTAACTTAATTCGTTGAATTAAACAGTGTTATACCCAAAATAACACTTGTACTCAAGGATTTTAGCATCTTTAACTCTACAATTTGATTGGTTAAAAGCTTTACACTAACTTTGTTAAATTATCTCAATTCGCTGAATAAAGTAGTTTTATACCCAAAATAACACTTGTATACAAGTATTTTAGCATCTTTAATAGTTAAAAAGGTCTATGCTCACTTTGTTCACGTACCTTAAAATTCGTTGAATTAGACAGTGTTATACCAAAAACAGCACTTGCACTCAAGGATTTTAGCATCTCTAACTTTACACTTTGATTGTTTAAAAGCTTTACACTAATTTTGTTAAATTATCTTAATTCGTTAAATAAAGCAGTTTTATACCCAAAATAACACTTGTATACAAGTATTTTAGCATCTTTAACTGTATTTTTGCTAGTTATAAAGGTTTATATTAACTTTGTTCAATTAACTTACTTCGTTGAATTAAACAGTGTTATACCCAAAAACACACTGGTATACAAGGATTTTAGAATCTTTAACTGTACACTTTGATTGTTTAAAAGGTTTAAACTAACTTTGCTCAATTATCTTTATTCGTTGAATAAAGCAGTTTTATACCCAACATAACACTTGTATACAAGTATTTTAGCATCTTTAACTGTACGCTTTACTAGTTATAAAGGTTTATACTAGCATTGTTAAATTAACGTAATTTGTTGCATGAAACAGTGTTATACCCAAAATAACACTGGTATACAAGAATTTTAGAATCTTTATCGGTATACATAAGTTTACATCAACTTTGTTCCATTAACTTAATTCGATAAAGTAAGGAGTGTTTTACCAAAAATAACACTTGTACACAAGGATTTTAGCATCTTTAACTGTACACTTTGATTGTTCAAAAGGTTTACAATAACTTTGTTAAATTATCTCAGTTCGTTGAATAAAGCAGTTTTATACCTAACATAACACTTGTATACAAGTATTTTAGCGCCTTTTACTGTTTTTCTTTACTAGTTATAAAAGTTTATACTAACGTTGTTCAATTAACTTAATTCGTTGAATTAAACAGTGTTATACCCATAATAACACTTGTATACAAGTATTTTAGAATCTTTATCTGTACACTTTGCTTGTTATAAAAGTTTACATTAGCTTTGTTGCATTAACTTAATTTGTTGATTCATTCATTGTTATTCCCAACATAACACTTGTACACATTTTAGCATCTTTAACTGTACACTTTGATTGTCCAAAAGGTTTACACTAACTTTGTTCAATTATCTTTATTCGTTGAATAAAGCAGTTTTATATCCAACATAACATACAAGTTTACAAGTATTATTGCATCTTTAACTGTACGCTTTACTAGTTAGAAAGGTTTATACTAGCTTTGTTCAATTAACTTAATTCGTTGAATTAAAGAAGTGAACCAAACATAACACTTGTATACAAGTATCTTAGCGTCTTTATTTGTTTTCTTTGCTTGTTATAAAGGTTTACACTAACGTTGTTCAATTAACTTAATTCGTTGAATTAAACAGTGTTATACCAAAAATAACACTGGTATACAAGGATTTTAGAATCTTTAACTGTACACTTTGATTGTTTACAAGGTTTGCACTAACTTTGTTAAGTTATCTCAATTCGATGAATTAAGCAGTTTTATACCCAACATAACACTTGTTTACAAGTATTTTAGCATCTTTAACTGTACGCTTTGCTTGTTATAAAGGTTTACACTAACTTTGTTCAATTAAATTAATTTCTTGCATGAAACTGTGTTATACCCAAAATAACACTGGTATACAAGAATTTTAGAATCTTTCTCGGTATACATAAGTTTACATCAACTTTGATCCATTAACTTAATTCGATAAAGTAAGGAGTGTTTTACCCAAAATAACACTTGTACACAAGGATTTTAGCATCTTTAACTGTACACTTTGATTGTTTAAAAGGTTTACACTAACTTTGTTAAATTATCTCAATTCGTTGAATAAAGCAATTTTATATCCAACATAACATACAAGTATACAAGTATTATTGCATCTTTAACTGTACGCTTTACTAGTTAGAAAGGTTTATACTAGCTTTGTTCAATTAACTTAATTCGTTGAATTAAAGAAGTGAACCAAACATAACACTTGTATACAAGTATCTTCGCGTCTTTAATTGTTTTCTTTGCTTGTTATAAAGGTTTACACTAACGTTGTTCAAGGAACTTAATTCGTTGAATTAAGCAGTATTATACCCAAAATAACACTTGTATACAAGTATTTTAGAATCTTTAACTGTACACTTTGCTTGTTATAAAGTTTACATTAGCTTTGTTATATTAACTTAATTCGTTGATTCATGCATTTTTATTCCAAACATAACACTTTTACACAAGGATTTTAGCATCTTTAACTGTACACTTTGATTGTTTATAAGGTTTACACTAACTTTGTTCAATTATCTTTATTCGTTGAATAAAGCAGTTTTATACCCAACATAACACTTGTATACAAGTATCTTAGCGCCTTTTCTGTTTTCTTTATTAGTTATAATGTTTATACTAACTTTGTTCAATTAACGTAATTCGTTGAATTAAACACTGCTATACCCAAAATCACACTGGTATACAACGATGTCAACTGTACACTTTGATTGTTTGTAAGGTTTACACTAACTTTGTTAAATTATCTCAGTTCGTTAAATAAAGCAGCTTTATACCCAACATAACACCTTTATTCAAGTATCTTAGTATCTTTAACTGTACACTTTGATTGATTATAAGGTTTACAATATCTTTGTTAAATTATCTTAATGCGTTTAATAAAGCAGTTTTATACCTAACATAGCTCTTGTATACAAGTATCTTAGCGCCTTTAACTGTTTTCTTTAATAGTTATAAATGTTTATACTAACTTTGTTCAATTAACTTAATTCGTTGAATTAAACAGTGTTATGCCTAAAATAATACTTGTAGACAAGGATTTTAGCATCTTTAACTGTACACTTTGATTGTTTAAAAGGTTTACACTAACTTTGTTAAATTATCTCAATTCGTTGAATAAAGTAGTTTTATACCCAAAATAACACTTGTATACAAGTATTTTAGAATCTTTATCTGTATACATAAGTTTACATTAACTTTGTTGAAGTATCTTAATTTGCTATAGTAAGGAGTGTTTTACCCAAAATAACACTTGTACTCAAGGCTTTTAGCATCTATAACTGTACACCTTGATTGTTTATAAGGTTTACACTAACTTTGTTCAATTATCTTTATTCGTTGAATAAAGCAGTTTTATAAGAAACATAACACTTGTATACAAGTACTTTAGCGCCTTTTATTGCTTTCTTTACTAGTTATAAATGTTTATACTAACATTGTCCAATTAACTTAATTCGTTGTTATACCCAAAATAGCACTTGTATACGAGTATTTTATAATTTTTAACTGTACACTTTGATTTTTTATAAGGTTTACACTATCTTTGTTAAATTATCTTAATGCGTTTAATAAAGCAGTTTTATACCCAACATAACACTTGTATACAAGTATCTTAGCGTCTTTAACAGTTTTCTTTACTAGTTATAATGGTTTATACTATCTTTGCTCAATTAACTTAATTCGTTGAACTAAACAGTGTTATACCCAAAATAACACTTGTACACAAGGATTTTAGCATCTTTATCTGTACACTTTGCTTGTTATAAAGGTTTACATTAGCTTTGTTGCATTAACTTGATTCGTTGATTCATTCATTGTTATTCCCAACATAACACTTGTACACATTTTAGCATCTTTAACTGTACACTTTGATTGTCCAAAAGGTCTAAACTAACTTTGTTCAATTAACTTTATTCGTTGAATAAAGCAGTTTTATACCCAACATAACACTTTTATACAAGTATTATTGCATCTTTAACTGTACGCTTTACTGGTTAGAAAGGTTTATACTAGCTTTGTTCAATTAACTTAATTCGTTGAATTAAGGAAGTGAACCAAACATAACACTTTTATACAAGTATCTTAGCGTCTTTAATTGTTTTCTTTTCTTGTTATAAAGGTTTACACTAACGTTGTTCAATTATCTTTATTCGTTGAATAAAGCAGTTTTATACCCAACATAACACTTTTATACAAGTATTATTGCATCTTTAACTGTACGCTTTACTAGTTAGAAAGGTTTATACTAGCTTTGTTCAATTAACTTAATTCGTTGAATTAAAGAAGTGAACCAAACATAACACTTGTATACAAGTATCTTAGCGTCTTTAATTGTTTTCTTTGCTTGTTATAAAGGTTGACACTAACGTTGTTCAATTAACTTAATTCGTTGAATTAAGCAGTGTTATACCCAAAATAACACTTGTATACAAGTATTTTAGAATCTTTAACTGTACACTTTGCTTGTTATAAAAGTTTACATTAGCTTTGTTATATTAACTTAATTCGTTGTTTCATGCATTTTTATTCCCAACATAACACTTTTACGCAAGGATTTTAGCATCTTTAACTGTACACTTTGATTGTTTATAAGGTTTACACTAACTTTGTTCATTTATCTTTATTCGTTGAATAAAGCAGTTTTATACCCAACATAACACCTTTATGCAAGTATTTTAGAATCTTTAACTGTACACTTTGATTGTTTATAAGGTTTACACTATCTTTGTTAAATTATCTTAATGCGTTTAATAAAGCAGTTTTATACCCAACATAACACTTGTATACAAGTATCTTAGCGCCTTTAACTGTTTTCTTAACTAGTTATAATGGTTTATACTAACTTTGCTCAATTAACTTAATTCGGTGAATTAAACAGTGTTTACCCAAAATAACACTTGTACACAAGGATTTTAGCATCTTTAACTGTACGCTTTGCTTGTTATAAAGGTTTACACTAACTTTGTTCAATTAAGTTAATTCGTTGATCAATGCATTGTTATTCCCAACCTATCACTTGTACACACTTTAGCATCTTTAACTGTACACTTTGATTGTTTAAAAGGTTTACACTAACTTGGTTCAATTATCTTTATTCGTTGAATAAAGCAGTTTTATACCCAACATAACACTTGTATACAAGTATGTTAGCATCTTCAACTGTACGCTTTACTAGATATAAAGGTTTATATTAGCTTTGTTCATTTAACTTAATTCGTTTAATTAAAGCAGTGTTATACCCAAAATAACACTTGTATACAAGTATATTAGAATCTTTAACTGTACTCTTTGATTGTTTATAAGGTTTACACTAACTTTGTTCAATTATCTTTATTTGTTGAATAAAGCAGTTTTATAAGCAACATAACACTTGTATACAAGTATTTTAGCGCCTTTTACTGCTTTCTTTACTAGTTATAAATGTTTATACTATCTTTGCTCAATTAACTTAATTCGTTGAATTAAACAGTGTTATACCCAAAATAACACTTGTATACAAGTATTTTAGAATCTTTATCTGTACACTTTGCTTGTTATAAAAGTTTACATTAGCTTTGTTGCATTAACTTAATTCGTTGATTCATTCATTGTTTTTCCCAACGTAACACTTGTACACATTTTAGCATCTTTAACTGTACACTTTGATTGTCCAAAAGGTTTACACTAACTTTGTTCAATTATCTTTATTCGTTGAATAAAGCAGTTTTATACCCAACATAACACTTGTATACAAGTATTTTAGCATCTTTAACTGTACGCTTTACTAGTTATAAAGGTTTATACTAGCATTGTTAAATTAACGTAATTTGTTGCATGAAACAGTGTCATACCCAAAATAACACTGGTATACAAGAATTTTAGAATCTTTATCGGTATACATAAGTTTACATTAGCTTTGTTCCATTAACTTAATTCGATAAAGTAAGGAGTGTTTTACCCAAAATAACACTTGAACGCAAGGATTTTAGCATCTTTAACTGTACACTTTGATTGTTTAAAAGGTTTACACTAACTTGGTTCAATTATCTTTATTCGTTGAATAAAGCAGTTTTATACCCAACATAACACTTGTATACAAGTATGTTAGCATCTTCAACTGTACGCTTTACTAGATATAAAGGTTTATATTAGCTTTGTTCATTTAACTTAATTCGTTTAATTAAAGCAGTGTTATACCCAAAATAACACTTGTATACAAGTATTTTAGAATCTTTAACTGTACTCTTTGATTGTTTATAAGGTTTACACTAACTTTGTTCAATTATCTTTATTTGTTGAATAAAGCAGTTTTATAAGCAACATAACACTTGTATACAAGTATTTTAGCGCCTTTTACTGCTTTCTTTACTAGTTATAAATGTTTATACTATCTTTGCTCAATTAACTTAATTCGTTGAATTAAACAGTGTTATACCCAAAATAACACTTGTATACAAGTATTTTAGAATCTTTATCTGTACACTTTGCTTGTTATAAAAGTTTACATTAGCTTTGTTGCATTAACTTAATTCGTTGATTCATTCATTGTTTTTCCCAACGTAACACTTGTACACATTTTAGCATCTTTAACTGTACACTTTGATTGTCCAAAAGGTTTACACTAACTTTGTTCAATTATCTTTATTCGTTGAATAAAGCAGTTTTATACCCAACATAACACTTGTATACAAGTATTTTAGCATCTTTAACTGTACGCTTTACTAGTTATAAAGGTTTATACTAGCATTGTTAAATTAACGTAATTTGTTGCATGAAACAGTGTCATACCCAAAATAACACTGGTATACAAGAATTTTAGAATCTTTATCGGTATACATAAGTTTACATTAGCTTTGTTCCATTAACTTAATTCGATAAAGTAAGGAGTGTTTTACCCAAAATAACACTTGAACGCAAGGATTTTAGCATCTTTAACTGTACACTTTGATTGTTTAAAAGGTTTACACTAACTTGGTTCAATTATCTTTATTCGTTGAATAAAGCAGTTTTATACCCAACATAACACTTGTATACAAGTATGTTAGCATCTTCAACTGTACGCTTTACTAGATATAAAGGTTTATATTAGCTTTGTTCATTTAACTTAATTCGTTTAATTAAAGCAGTGTTATACCCAAAATAACACTTGTATACAAGTATTTTAGAATCTTTAACTGTACTCTTTGATTGTTTATAAGGTTTACACTAACTTTGTTCAATTATCTTTATTTGTTGAATAAAGCAGTTTTATAAGCAACATAACACTTGTATACAAGTATTTTAGCGCCTTTTACTGCTTTCTTTACTAGTTATAAATGTTTATACTATCTTTGCTCAATTAACTTAATTCGTTGAATTAAACAGTGTTATACCCAAAATAACACTTGTATACAAGTATTTTAGAATCTTTATCTGTACACTTTGCTTGTTATAAAAGTTTACATTAGCTTTGTTGCATTAACTTAATTCGTTGATTCATTCATTGTTTTTCCCAACGTAACACTTGTACACATTTTAGCATCTTTAACTGTACACTTTGATTGTCCAAAAGGTTTACACTAACTTTGTTCAATTATCTTTATTCGTTGAATAAAGCAGTTTTATACCCAACATAACACTTGTATACAAGTATTTTAGCATCTTTAACTGTACGCTTTACTAGTTATAAAGGTTTATACTAGCATTGTTAAATTAACGTAATTTGTTGCATGAAACAGTGTCATACCCAAAATAACACTGGTATACAAGAATTTTAGAATCTTTATCGGTATACATAAGTTTACATTAGCTTTGTTCCATTAACTTAATTCGATAAAGTAAGGAGTGTTTTACCCAAAATAACACTTGAACGCAAGGATTTTAGCATCTTTAACTGTACACTTTGATTGTTTAAAAGGTTTACACTAACTTTGTTAAACTATCTTATTTCGTTTAATAAAGCAGCCTTATACCCAACATAACATTCGTATTCAAGTATTTTAGCATCTTTAATTGTTTTCTTTACTAGTTATAAAGGCCTATACTAACTTTGTTCACATAACTTAATTCGTTGAATTAGACAGTGTAATACCAAAAACAACACTGGTATACAAGGATTTTAGAATCTTTAACATAAGTTTACATTAACTTCGTTGCATTATGTTAATTCGCTAAGGTAAGGAGCGATTTACCCAAAATAACACTTATATACAAGGATTTTAGCATCTTTAACTGTACGCTTTGCTTGTTATAAAGGTTTACACTAACTTTGTTCAATTAAGTTAATTCGTTGATAAATGCATTGTTATCCCCAACATAACACTTGTACACATTTTAGCATTTTTAACTGTACCCTTTGTTGTTATAAAGTTTTACACTAAGTTTGTTCAATTAAGTTAATTCGTTGATCAATGCATTGTTATTCCCAACATATCACTTGTACACACTTTAGCATCTTTAACTGTACACTTTGATTGTTTTAAAGGTTTACACTAACTTTGTTCAATTATCTTTATTCGTTGAATAAAGCAGTTTTATACCCATTATAACACTTGTATACAGGTATGTTAGCATCTTCAACAGTACGCTTTACTAGTTATAAAGGCTTAAATTAGCTTTGTTCATTTAACTTAGTTCGTTTAATTAAAGCAGTGTTATACCCAAAATAACACTTGTATACAAGTATTTTAGAATCTTTAACTGTACTCTTTGATTGTTTATAAGGTTTACACTAACTTTGTTCAATTATCTTTATTTGTTGAATAAAGCAGTTTTATACCTAACATAACACTTGTATACAAGTGTTTTAGCGCCTTTTACTGTTTTCTTTACTAGTTATAAGGTTTATACTAACTTTGTTTAATTAACTGAATTCGTTGAATTAAACAGTGTTATACCCAAAATAACACTGGTATACAAGGATTTTAGAATCTTTAACTGTACACTTTGATTGTTTAAAAGGTTTACACTAACTTTGTTAAATTATCTCAATTCGTTGAATAAAGCAGTTTTATACCTAACATAACACTTGTATACAAGTATTTTAGAATCTTTATCTGTACACTTTGCTTGTTATAAAAGTTTACATTAGCTTTGTTGCATTAACTTAATTCGTTGATTCATTCATTGTTATTCCCAACATAACACTTGTACACATTTTAGCATCTTTAACTGTACACTTTGATTGTCCAAAAGGTTTACACTAACTTTGATCAATTATCTTTATTCGTTGAATAAAGCAGTTTTATACCCAACATAACACTTTTATACAAGTATTATTGCATCTTTAACTGTACGCTTTACTAGTTAGAAAGGTTTATTTATACTAGCTTTGTTCAATTAACTTAATTCGTTGAATTAAAGAAGTGAACTAAACATAACACTTGTATACAAGTATCTTATCGTCTTTAATTGTTTTCTTTGCTTGTTATAAAGGTTGACACTAACGTTGTTCAATTAACTTAATTCGTTGAATTAAGCAGTGTTATACCCAAAATAACACTTGCATACAAGTATTTTAGAATCTTTAAATGTACACTTTGCTTGTTATAAAAGTTTACATTAGCTTTGTTATATTAACTTAATTCGTTGTTTCATGCATTTTTATTCCCAACATAACACTTTTACACAAGGATGTTAGCATCTTTAACTGTACACTTTGATTGTTTATAAGGTTTACACTAACTTTGTTCAATTATCTTTATTCGTTGAATAAAGCAGTTTTATACCCAACATAACACTTGTATACAAGTATTTTAGCGCCTTTTCTGTTTTCTTTACTAGTTATAAAGGTTTATACTAACTTTGTTCAATTAACTTAATTCGTTGAATTAAACAGTGTTATACCCAAAATAACACTTGTATACAAGTATTTTAGAATCTTTAATTGTACACTTTGCTTGTTATAAAAGCTTACATTAGCTTTGTTATATTAACTTAATTCGTTGTTTCATGCATTTTTATTCCCAACATAACACTTTTACACAAGGATTCTAGCATCTTTAACTGTACGCTTTGCTTGTTATAAATGTTTACACTAACTTTGATAAATTATCTTAATTCGTTTAATAAAGCAGTTTTGTACCCAACATAACACTTGTATACAAGCATTTTAGCATCTTTAATTGTTTTCTTTACTAGTTTTAAAGGTCTATACTATCTTTGTTCACTTAAGTTAATTCGTTGAATTAGACAGTGTTATACCAAAAATATTACTAGTAATTAAGGATTTTAGAGTCTCTAACTGTACAATTTGATTGTTTAAAAAGTTTACACTAACTTTGTTAAATTATTTTAATTCGTTTAATAAAGCAGTTTTATACTCAACATAACACTTGTATACAAGTATCTTAGCGTTTTAACTGTTTTCTTTACTAGTTTTAAAGGTTTATATTAACTTTGTTTAATTAACTGAATTCGTTTAATTAAACAGTTTTATAACCAAAATAACACTGGTATACCAGGAGTTTGGGATCTTTAACTGTACAGATAAGTTTACATTAACTACGTTGAGTTATGTTAATTCGCAAACGTAAGGAGCGATTTACCCAAAATAACACTTATATGCAAGGATTTTAGCATCTTTAACTGTACACTTTGATTGTTTAAAAGGTTTAAACTAACGTTGTTCAATTAACTTAATTCGTTGAATTAAGCAGTGTTATACCCAAAATAACACTTGTATACAAGTATTTTAGAATCTTTAACTGTACACTTTGCTTGTTATAAAGTTTACATTAGCTTTGTTATATTTACTTAATTCGTTGATTCATGCATTTTTATTCCAAACATAACACTTTTACACAAGGATTTTAGCATCTTTAACTGTACACTTTGATTGTTTATAAGGTTTACACTAACTTTGTTCAATTATCTTTATTCGTTGAATAAAGCAGTTTTATACCCAACATAACAATTGTATACAAGTATCTTAGCGCCTTTTCTGTTTTCTTTATTAGTTATAATGTTTATACTAACTTTGTTCAATTAACGTAATTCGTTGAATTAAACACTGCTATACCCAAAATCACACTGGTATACAACGATGTCAACTGTACACTTTGATTGTTTGTAAGGTTTACACTAACTTTGTTAAATTATCTCAGTTCGTTAAATAAAGCAGCTTTATACCCAACATAACACCTTTATTCAAGTATCTTAGTATCCTTAACTGTACACT
This sequence comes from Aurelia sp. 3 sensu Dawson et al. (2005), assembly GCA_964020215.1. Classification (NCBI taxonomy): domain Eukaryota; kingdom Metazoa; phylum Cnidaria; class Scyphozoa; order Semaeostomeae; family Ulmaridae; genus Aurelia; species Aurelia sp. 3 sensu Dawson et al. (2005). Next base: position 16,864,020 of record OZ026572.1, read on the forward strand.
TTGATTGATTATAAGGTTTACAATATCTTTGTTAAATTATCTTTATTCTTTGAATAAAGCAGTTTTATACCTAACATAACACTTGTATACAAGTATTTTAGCGCCTTTTACTGCTTTCTTTACTAGTTATAATGTTTTATACTAACTTTGTTAAATTAACTTAATTCGGTGAATTAAACAGTGTTATACCCAAAATAACACTTGTACACAAGGATTTTAGCATCTTTATCTGTACACTTTGCTTGTTTAAAAGGTTTATACTAACTTTGTTCAATTAACTTAATTCGTTGAATTAAACAGTGCTATACCCAAAATCACACTGGTATACAACGATGTCAACTGTACACTTTGATTGTGTGTAAGGTTTACACTAACTTTGTTAAATTATCTCAGTTCGTTTAATAAAGCAGCTTTATACCCAACATAACACCTTTATGCAAGTATTTTAGAACCTTTAATTGTACACTTTGATTGTTTATAAGGTTTACACTATCTTTGTTAAATTATCTTAATGCTGCTTAATAAAGCAGTTTTATACCCAACATAACACTTGTATACAAGTATCTTAGCGTCTTTCACTGTTTTCTTTACTAGTTATAATGGTTTATGCTAACTTTGTTCAATTAACTTAATTCGGTGAATACCCAAAACACAAAATACCACTTGGACACAAAGATTTTAGCATCTTTATCTGTACACTTTGCTTGTTTAAAAGGTTTACACTAACTTTGTTAAACTATCTTAATTCGTTTAATAAAGCAGTCTTATACCGAACATAACACTTGTATACAAGTATTTTAGCATCTTTAATTGTTTTCTTTGCTAGTTATAAAGGCCTATACTAACTTTGTTCACTTAACTTAATTCGTTGAATTAGACAGTGTAATACCAAAAACAACACTGGTATACAAGGATTTTAGAATCTTTAACATAAGTTTATATTAACTTCGTTGCATTATGTTAATTCGCTAAGGTAAGGAGCGATTTACCCAAAATAAAACTTATATACAAGGATTTTAACATCTTTAACTGTATGCTTTGCTTGTTATGAAGGTTTACACTAACTTTGTTCAATTAAGTTAAATCGTTGATCAATGCATTGGCATTCCCAACATAACACTTGTACACATTTTAGCATCTTTAACTGTACACTTTGATTGTTTAAAAGGTTTACACTAACTTTGTTCAATTATCTTTATTCGTTGAATAAAGCAGTTTTATACCCATTATAACACTTGGATACAGGTATGTTAGCATCTTCAACAGTACGCTTTACTAGTTATAAAGGCTTAAATTAGCTTTGTTCATTTAACTTAGTTCGTTTAATTAAAGCAGTGTTATACCCAAAATAACACTTGTATACAAGTATTTTAGAATCTTTAACTGTACTCTTTGATTGTTTATAAGGTTTGCACTATCTTTGTTCAATTAAGGTAAATCGTTGTTCAATGCATTGTTATTCCCCACATAACACAAGGATTTTAGCATCTTTAACTGTACACTTTGATTGTTTAAAATGTTTACACTAACTTTGATAAATTATCTTAATTCGTTTAATAAAGCAGTTGTATACAAGTATAACACTTGTATACAAGTATTTTAGCATCTTTAATTGTTTTCTAAACTAGTTTTAAAGGTCGATACTATCTTTGTTCACTTAAGTTAATTCGTTGAATTAGACAGTGTTATACCAAAAATATTACTAGTAATTAAGTATTTTAGAATCTCTAACTGTACATTTTGATTGTTTAAAAAGTTTACACTAACTTTGTTAAATTATCTTAATTCGTTTAATAAAGCAGTTTTATACCCAACATAACACTTGTATACAAGTATTTTAGCATCTTTAACTGTACGCTTTACTAGTTATAAAGGTTTATACTAGCATTGTTAAATTAACGTAATTTGTTGCATGAAACAGTGTTATACCCAAAATAACACTGGTATACAAGAATTTTAGAATCTTTATCGGTATACATAAGTTTACATTAGCTTTGTTCCATTAACTTAATTCGATAAAGTAAGGAGTGTTTTACCCAAAATAACACTTTTACACAAGGATTTTAGCATCTTTAACTGTACACTTTGATTGTTTATAAGGTTTACACTAACTTTGTTCAATTATCTTTATTCGTTGAATAAAGCAGTTTTTAAGCAACATAACACTTGTTTACAAGTATCTTAGCGCCTTTTCTGTTTTCTTTACTAGTTATAAATGTTTATACTAACTTTGTTCAATTGACTTAATTCGTTGAATTAAACAGTGTTATACCTAGAATAACACTTGTAGACAAGGATTTTAGCATCTTTAACTGTACACTTTGATTGTTTAAAAGGTTTACACTAACTTTGTTAAATTATCTCAATTCGTTGAATAAAGTAGTTTTATACCAAAAATAACACTTGTATACAAGTATCTTAGCGCCTTTTCTGTCTTCTTTACTAGTTATAAATTTTTATACTAACTTTGTTCAATTAACTTAATTCGTTGAATTATACCTAAAATAACACTTGTAGACAAGGATTTTAGCATCTTTAACTGTACACTTTGATTGTTTAAAAGGTTTACACTAACTTTGTTAAATTATCTCAATTCGTTGAATGAAGTAGTTTTATACCCAAAATAACACTTGTATACAAGTATTTTAGAATCTTTATCTGTACACTTTGTTTGTTATAAAAGTTCACATTAGCTTTGTTGCATTAACTTGATACGTTGATTCATTCAATGTTATTCCCAACATAACAATTGTACACATTGTAGCATCTTTAACTGTACACTTTGATTGTCCAAAAGGTTTACACTAACTTTGTTATCTGTATTCGTTGAATAAAGCAGTTTTATACCCAACATAACACTTTTATACAAGTATTATTGCATCTTTAACTGTACACTTTACTAGTTAGAAAGGTTTATACTAGCTTTGTTCAATTAACTTAATTCGTTGAATTAAGGAAGTGAACCAAACATAACACTTGTATACAAGTATCTTAGCGCCTTTTCTGTTTTCTTTACTAGTTATAAATGTTTATACTAACTTTGTTCAATTAACTTAATTCGTTGAATTAAACAGTGTTATACCTAAAATAAGACTTGTAGACAAGGATTTTAGCATCGTTAACTGTACACTTTGATTGTTTAAAAGGTTTACACTAACTTCGTTAAATTATCTCAATTCGTTGAATAAAGTAGTTTTATACCCAAAATAACACTTGTATACAAGTATTTTAGCATCTTTAATAGTTAAAAAGGTCTATCATCACATTGTTCACTTACCTTAATTCGTTGAATTAGACAGTGTTATACCAAAAATAACACTTGTAGACAAGTATCTTAGCGTCTTTAATTGTTTTCTTTGCTTGTCATAAAGGTTTACACTAACGTTGTTCAATTAACTTAATTCGTTTAATTAAGCAGTGTTATACCCAAAATAACACTTGCATACAAGTATTTTAGAATTTTTAACTGTACACTTTGCTTGTTATAAATGTCTACATTAGCTTTGTTGCATTAACTTAATTCGTTGATTCATGCATTCTTATTACCAACATAACACTTTTACACAAAAATTTTAGCATCTTTAACTGTACACTTTGATTGTTTGTGAGGTTTACACTAACTTTGTTAAATTATCTCAATTCGTTGAATAAAGCAGTTTTATACCTAACATAACACTTGTATACAAGTATTTTAGCGCCTTTTACTGTTTTTCTTTACTAGTTATAAAAGTTTATACTAACGTTGTTCAATTAACTTAATTCGTTGAATTAAACAGTGTTATACCCATAATAACACTTGTATACAAGTATTTTAGAATCTTTATCTGTACACTTTGCTTGTTATAAAAGTTTACATTAGCTTTCATTCATTGTTATTGCATTCATTGTTATTCCCAACATAACACTTGTACACATTTTAGCATCTTTAACTGTACACTTTGATTGTCCAAAAGGTTTACACTAACTTTGTTCAATTATCTTTATTCGTTGAATAAAGCAGTTTTATATCCAACATAACATACAAGTTTACAAGTATTATTGCATCTTTAACTGTACGCTTTACTAGTTAGAAAGGTTTATACTAGCTTTGTTCAATTAACTTAATTCGTTGAATTAAAGAAGTGAACCAAACATAACACTTGTATACAAGTATCTTAGCGTCTTTATTTGTTTTCTTTGCTTGTTATAAAGGTTTACACTAACGTTGTTCAATTAACTTAATTCGTTGAATTAAACAGTGTTATACCAAAAATAACACTGGTATACAAGGATTTTAGAATCTTTAACTGTACACTTTGATTGTTTACAAGGTTTGCACTAACTTTGTTAAGTTATCTCAATTCGATGAATTAAGCAGTTTTATACCCAACATAACACTTGTTTACAAGTATTTTAGCATCTTTAACTGTACGCTTTGCTTGTTATAAAGGTTTACAGTAACTTTGTTCAATTAAATTAATTTCTTGCATGAAACTGTGTTATACCCAAAATAACACTGGTATACAAGAATTTTAGAATCTTTCTCGGTATACATAAGTTTACATCAACTTTGATCCATTAACTTAAATCGATAAAGTAAGGAGTGTTTTACACAAAATAACACTTGTACACAAGGATTTTAGCATCTTTAACTGTACACTTTGATTGTTTAAAAGGTTTACACTAACTTTGTTAAATTATCTCAATTCGTTGAATAAAGCAATTTTATATCCAACATAACATACAAGTATACAAGTATTATTGCATCTTTAACTGTACGCTTTACTAGTTAGAAAGGTTTATACTAGCTTTGTTCAATTAACTTAATTCGTTGAATTAAAGAAGTGAACCAAACATAACACTTGTATACAAGTATCTTCGCGTCTTTAATTGTTTTCTTTGCTTGTTATAAAGGTTTACACTAACGTTGTTCAAGGAACTTAATTCGTTGAATTAAGCAGTATTATACCCAAAATAACACTTGTATACAAGTATTTTAGAATCTTTAACTGTACACTTTGCTTGTTATAAAGTTTACATTAGCTTTGTTATATTAACTTAATTCGTTGATTCATGCATTTTTATTCCAAACATAACACTTTTACACAAGTATTTTAGAATCTTTAACTGTACTCTTTGATTGTTTATAAGGTTTACACTAACTTTGTTCAATTATCTTTATTCGTTGAATAAAGCAGTTTTATATCCAACATAACATACAAGTTTACAAGTATTATTGCATCTTTAACTGTACGCTTTACTAGTTAGAAAGGTTTATACTAGCTTTGTTCAATTAACTTAATTCGTTGAATTAAAGAAGTGAACCAAACATAACACTTGTATACAAGTATCTTAGCGTCTTTATTTGTTTTCTTTGCTTGTTATAAAGGTTTACAGTAACTTTGTTCAATTAAATTAATTTCTTGCATGAAACTGTGTTATACCCAAAATAACACTGGTATACAAGAATTTTAGAATCTTTCTCGGTATACATAAGTTTACATCAACTTTGATCCATTAACTTAATTCGATAAAGTAAGGAGTGTTTTACCCAAAATAACACTTGTACACAAGGATTTTAGCATCTTTAACTGTACACTTTGATTGTTTAAAAGGTTTACACTAACTTTGTTAAATTATCTCAATTCGTTGAATAAAGCAATTTTATATCCAACATAACATACAAGTATACAAGTATTATTGCATCTTTAACTGTACGCTTTACTAGTTAGAAAGGTTTATACTAGCTTTGTTCAATTAACTTAATTCGTTGAATTAAAGAAGTGAACCAAACATAACACTTGTATACAAGTATCTTCGCGTCTTTAATTGTTTTCTTTGCTTGTTATAAAGGTTTACACTAACGTTGTTCAAGGAACTTAATTCGTTGAATTAAGCAGTATTATACCCAAAATAACACTTGTATACAAGTATTTTAGAATCTTTAACTGTACACTTTGCTTGTTATAAAGTTTACATTAGCTTTGTTATATTAACTTAATTCGTTGATTCATGCATTTTTATTCCAAACATAACACTTTTACACAAGGATTTTAGCATCTTTAACTGTACACTTTGATTGTTTATAAGGTTTACACTAACTTTGTTCAATTATCTTTATTCGTTGAATAAAGCAGTTTTATACCCAACATAACACTTGTATACAAGTATCTTAGCGCCTTTTCTGTTTTCTTTATTAGTTATAATGTTTATACTAACTTTGTTCAATTAACGTAATTCGTTGAATTAAACACTGCTATACCCAAAATCACACTGGTATACAACGATGTCAACTGTACACTTTGATTGTTTGTAAGGTTTACACTAACTTTGTTAAATTATCTCAGTTCGTTAAATAAAGCAGCTTTATACCCAACATAACACCTTTATTCAAGTATCTTAGTATCTTTAACTGTACTCTTTGATTGTTTATAAGGTTTACACTAACTTTGTTCAATTATCTTTATTTGTTGAATAAAGCAGTTTTATAAGCAACATAACACTTGTATACAAGTATTTTAGCGCCTTTTACTGCTTTCTTTACTAGTTATAAATGTTTATACTATCTTTGCTCAATTAACTTAATTCGTTGAATTAAACAGTGTTATACCCAAAATAACACTTGTATACAAGTATTTTAGAATCTTTATCTGTACACTTTGCTTGTTATAAAAGTTTACATTAGCTTTGTTGCATTAACTTAATTCGTTGATTCATTCATTGTTTTTCCCAACGTAACACTTGTACACATTTTAGCATCTTTAACTGTACACTTTGATTGTCCAAAAGGTTTACACTAACTTTGTTCAATTATCTTTATTCGTTGAATAAAGCAGTTTTATACCCAACATAACACTTGTATACAAGTATTTTAGCATCTTTAACTGTACGCTTTACTAGTTATAAAGGTTTATACTAGCATTGTTAAATTAACGTAATTTGTTGCATGAAACAGTGTCATACCCAAAATAACACTGGTATACAAGAATTTTAGAATCTTTATCGGTATACATATGTTTACATTAGCTTTGTTCCATTAACTTAATTCGATAAAGTAAGGAGTGTTTTACCCAAAATAACACTTGAACGCAAGGATTTTAGCATCTTTAACTGTACACTTTGATTGTTTATAAGGTTTACACTAACTTTGTTCAATTATCTTTATTCGTTGAATAAAGCAGTTTTGTACCCAACATAACACTTGTATACAAGCATTTTAGCATCTTTAATTGTTTTCTTTACTAGTTTTAAAGGTCTATACTATCTTTGTTCACTTAAGTTAATTCGTTGAATTAGACAGTGTTATACCAAAAATATTACTAGTAATTAAGGATTTTAGAGTCTCTAACTGTACAATTTGATTGTTTAAAAAGTTTACACTAACTTTGTTAAATTATTTTAATTCGTTTAATAAAGCAGTTTTATACCCAACATAACACTTGTATACAAGTATCTTAGCGTTTTAACTGTTTTCTTTACTAGTTTTAAAGGTTTATATTAACTTTGTTTAATTAACTGAATTCGTTTAATTAAACAGTTTTATAACCAAAATAACACTGGTATACCAGGAGTTTGGGATCTTTAACTGTACAGATAAGTTTACATTAACTACGTTGAGTTATGTTAATTCGCAAACGTAAGGAGCGATTTACCCAAAATAACACTTATATGCAAGGATTTTAGCATCTTTAACTGTACACTTTGATTGTTTAAAAGGTTTAAACTAACGTTGTTCAATTAACTTAATTCGTTGAATTAAGCAGTGTTATACCCAAAATAACACTTGTATACAAGTATTTTAGAATCTTTAACTGTACACTTTGCTTGTTATAAAGTTTACATTAGCTTTGTTATATTTACTTAATTCGTTGATTCATGCATTTTTATTCCAAACATAACACTTTTACACAAGGATTTTAGCATCTTTAACTGTACACTTTGATTGTTTATAAGGTTTACACTAACTTTGTTCAATTATCTTTATTCGTTGAATAAAGCAGTTTTATACCCAACATAACAATTGTATACAAGTATCTTAGCGCCTTTTCTGTTTTCTTTATTAGTTATAATGTTTATACTAACTTTGTTCAATTAACGTAATTCGTTGAATTAAACACTGCTATACCCAAAATCACACTGGTATACAACGATGTCAACTGTACACTTTGATTGTTTGTAAGGTTTACACTAACTTTGTTAAATTATCTCAGTTCGTTAAATAAAGCAGCTTTATACCCAACATAACACCTTTATTCAAGTATCTTAGTATCCTTAACTGTACACTTTGATTGATTATAAGGTTTACAATATCTTTGTTAAATTATCTTTATTCTTTGAATAAAGCAGTTTTATACCTAACATAACACTTGTATACAAGTATTTTAGCGCCTTTTACTGCTTTCTTTACTAGTTATAATGTTTTATACTAACTTTGTTAAATTAACTTAATTCGGTGAATTAAACAGTGTTATACCCAAAATAACACTTGTACACAAGGATTTTAGCATCTTTATCTGTACACTTTGCTTGTTTAAAAGGTTTATACTAACTTTGTTCAATTAACTTAATTCGTTGAATTAAACAGTGCTATACCCAAAATCACACTGGTATACAACGATGTCAACTGTACACTTTGATTGTGTGTAAGGTTTACACTAACTTTGTTAAATTATCTCAGTTCGTTTAATAAAGCAGCTTTATACCCAACATAACACCTTTATGCAAGTATTTTAGAACCTTTAATTGTACACTTTGATTGTTTATAAGGTTTACACTATCTTTGTTAAATTATCTTAATGCTGCTTAATAAAGCAGTTTTATACCCAACATAACACTTGTATACAAGTATCTTAGCGTCTTTCACTGTTTTCTTTACTAGTTATAATGGTTTATGCTAACTTTGTTCAATTAACTTAATTCGGTGAATACCCAAAACACAAAATACCACTTGGACACAAAGATTTTAGCATCTTTATCTGTACACTTTGCTTGTTTAAAAGGTTTACACTAACTTTGTTAAACTATCTTAATTCGTTTAATAAAGCAGTCTTATACCGAACATAACACTTGTATACAAGTATTTTAGCATCTTTAATTGTTTTCTTTGCTAGTTATAAAGGCCTATACTAACTTTGTTCACTTAACTTAATTCGTTGAATTAGACAGTGTAATACCAAAAACAACACTGGTATACAAGGATTTTAGAATCTTTAACATAAGTTTATATTAACTTCGTTGCATTATGTTAATTCGCTAAGGTAAGGAGCGATTTACCCAAAATAAAACTTATATACAAGGATTTTAACATCTTTAACTGTATGCTTTGCTTGTTATGAAGGTTTACACTAACTTTGTTCAATTAAGTTAAATCGTTGATCAATGCATTGGCATTCCCAACATAACACTTGTACACATTTTAGCATCTTTAACTGTACACTTTGATTGTTTAAAAGGTTTACACTAACTTTGTTCAATTATCTTTATTCGTTGAATAAAGCAGTTTTATACCCATTATAACACTTGGATACAGGTATGTTAGCATCTTCAACAGTACGCTTTACTAGTTATAAAGGCTTAAATTAGCTTTGTTCATTTAACTTAGTTCGTTTAATTAAAGCAGTGTTATACCCAAAATAACACTTGTATACAAGTATTTTAGAATCTTTAACTGTACTCTTTGATTGTTTATAAGGTTTGCACTATCTTTGTTCAATTAAGGTAAATCGTTGTTCAATGCATTGTTATTCCCCACATAACACAAGGATTTTAGCATCTTTAACTGTACACTTTGATTGTTTAAAATGTTTACACTAACTTTGATAAATTATCTTAATTCGTTTAATAAAGCAGTTGTATACAAGTATAACACTTGTATACAAGTATTTTAGCATCTTTAATTGTTTTCTAAACTAGTTTTAAAGGTCGATACTATCTTTGTTCACTTAAGTTAATTCGTTGAATTAGACAGTGTTATACCAAAAATATTACTAGTAATTAAGTATTTTAGAATCTCTAACTGTACATTTTGATTGTTTAAAAAGTTTACACTAACTTTGTTAAATTATCTTAATTCGTTTAATAAAGCAGTTTTATACCCAACATAACACTTGTATACAAGTATTTTAGCATCTTTAACTGTACGCTTTACTAGTTATAAAGGTTTATACTAGCATTGTTAAATTAACGTAATTTGTTGCATGAAACAGTGTTATACCCAAAATAACACTGGTATACAAGAATTTTAGAATCTTTATCGGTATACATAAGTTTACATTAGCTTTGTTCCATTAACTTAATTCGATAAAGTAAGGAGTGTTTTACCCAAAATAACACTTTTACACAAGGATTTTAGCATCTTTAACTGTACACTTTGATTGTTTATAAGGTTTACACTAACTTTGTTCAATTATCTTTATTCGTTGAATAAAGCAGTTTTTAAGCAACATAACACTTGTTTACAAGTATCTTAGCGCCTTTTCTGTTTTCTTTACTAGTTATAAATGTTTATACTAACTTTGTTCAATTGACTTAATTCGTTGAATTAAACAGTGTTATACCTAGAATAACACTTGTAGACAAGGATTTTAGCATCTTTAACTGTACACTTTGATTGTTTAAAAGGTTTACACTAACTTTGTTAAATTATCTCAATTCGTTGAATAAAGTAGTTTTATACCAAAAATAACACTTGTATACAAGTATCTTAGCGCCTTTTCTGTCTTCTTTACTAGTTATAAATTTTTATACTAACTTTGTTCAATTAACTTAATTCGTTGAATTATACCTAAAATAACACTTGTAGACAAGGATTTTAGCATCTTTAACTGTACACTTTGATTGTTTAAAAGGTTTACACTAACTTTGTTAAATTATCTCAATTCGTTGAATGAAGTAGTTTTATACCCAAAATAACACTTGTATACAAGTATTTTAGAATCTTTATCTGTACACTTTGTTTGTTATAAAAGTTCACATTAGCTTTGTTGCATTAACTTGATACGTTGATTCATTCAATGTTATTCCCAACATAACAATTGTACACATTGTAGCATCTTTAACTGTACACTTTGATTGTCCAAAAGGTTTACACTAACTTTGTTATCTGTATTCGTTGAATAAAGCAGTTTTATACCCAACATAACACTTTTATACAAGTATTATTGCATCTTTAACTGTACACTTTACTAGTTAGAAAGGTTTATACTAGCTTTGTTCAATTAACTTAATTCGTTGAATTAAGGAAGTGAACCAAACATAACACTTGTATACAAGTATCTTAGCGCCTTTTCTGTTTTCTTTACTAGTTATAAATGTTTATACTAACTTTGTTCAATTAACTTAATTCGTTGAATTAAACAGTGTTATACCTAAAATAAGACTTGTAGACAAGGATTTTAGCATCGTTAACTGTACACTTTGATTGTTTAAAAGGTTTACACTAACTTCGTTAAATTATCTCAATTCGTTGAATAAAGTAGTTTTATACCCAAAATAACACTTGTATACAAGTATTTTAGCATCTTTAATAGTTAAAAAGGTCTATCATCACATTGTTCACTTACCTTAATTCGTTGAATTAGACAGTGTTATACCAAAAATAACACTTGTAGACAAGTATCTTAGCGTCTTTAATTGTTTTCTTTGCTTGTCATAAAGGTTTACACTAACGTTGTTCAATTAACTTAATTCGTTTAATTAAGCAGTGTTATACCCAAAATAACACTTGCATACAAGTATTTTAGAATTTTTAACTGTACACTTTGCTTGTTATAAATGTCTACATTAGCTTTGTTGCATTAACTTAATTCGTTGATTCATGCATTCTTATTACCAACATAACACTTTTACACAAGGATTTTAGCATCTTTAACTGTACACTTTGATTGTTTGTGAGGTTTACACTAACTTTGTTAAATTATCTCAATTCGTTGAATAAAGCAGTTTTATACCTAACATAACACTTGTATACAAGTATTTTAGCGCCTTTTACTGTTTTTCTTTACTAGTTATAAAAGTTTATACTAACGTTGTTCAATTAACTTAATTCGTTGAATTAAACAGTGTTATACCCATAATAACACTTGTATACAAGTATTTTAGAATCTTTATCTGTACACTTTGCTTGTTATAAAAGTTTACATTAGCTTTCATTCATTGTTATTGCATTCATTGTTATTCCCAACATAACACTTGTACACATTTTAGCATCTTTAACTGTACACTTTGATTGTCCAAAAGGTTTACACTAACTTTGTTCAATTATCTTTATTCGTTGAATAAAGCAGTTTTATATCCAACATAACATACAAGTTTACAAGTATTATTGCATCTTTAACTGTACGCTTTACTAGTTAGAAAGGTTTATACTAGCTTTGTTCAATTAACTTAATTCGTTGAATTAAAGAAGTGAACCAAACATAACACTTGTATACAAGTATCTTAGCGTCTTTATTTGTTTTCTTTGCTTGTTATAAAGGTTTACACTAACGTTGTTCAATTAACTTAATTCGTTGAATTAAACAGTGTTATACCAAAAATAACACTGGTATACAAGGATTTTAGAATCTTTAACTGTACACTTTGATTGTTTACAAGGTTTGCACTAACTTTGTTAAGTTATCTCAATTCGATGAATTAAGCAGTTTTATACCCAACATAACATTTGTTTACAAGTATTTTAGCATCTTTAACTGTACGCTTTGCTTGTTATAAAGGTTTACACTAACTTTGTTCAATTAAATTAATTTCTTGCATGAAACTGTGTTATACCCAAAATAACACTGGTATACAAGAATTTTAGAATCTTTCTCGGTATACATAAGTTTACATCAACTTTGATCCATTAACTTAATTCGATAAAGTAAGGAGTGTTTTACCCAAAATAACACTTGTACACAAGGATTTTAGCATCTTTTACTGTACACTTTGATTGTTTAAAAGGTTTACACTAACTTTGTTAAATTATCTCAATTCGTTGAATAAAGCAATTTTATATCCAACATAACATACAAGTATACAAGTATTATTGCATCTTTAACTGTACGCTTTACTAGTTAGAAAGGTTTATACTAGCTTTGTTCAATTAACTTAATTCGTTGAATTAAAGAAGTGAACCAAACATAACACTTGTATACAAGTATCTTCGCGTCTTTAATTGTTTTCTTTGCTTGTTATAAAGGTTTACACTAACGTTGTTCAAGGAACTTAATTCGTTGAATTAAGCAGTATTATACCCAAAATAACACTTGTATACAAGTATTTTAGAATCTTTAACTGTACACTTTGCTTGTTATAAAGTTTACATTAGCTTTGTTATATTAACTTAATTCGTTGATTCATGCATTTTTATTCCAAACATAACACTTTTACACAAGGATTTTAGCATCTTTAACTGTACACTTTGATTGTTTATAAGGTTTACACTAACTTTGTTCAATTATCTTTATTCGTTGAATAAAGCAGTTTTATACCCAACATAACACTTGTATACAAGTATCTTAGCGCCTTTTCTGTTTTCTTTATTAGTTATAATGTTTATACTAACTTTGTTCAATTAACGTAATTCGTTGAATTAAACACTGCTATACCCAAAATCACACTGGTATACAACGATGTCAACTGTACACTTTGATTGTTTGTAAGGTTTACACTAACTTTGTTAAATTATCTCAGTTCGTTAAATAAAGCAGCTTTATACCCAACATAACACCTTTATTCAAGTATCTTAGTATCTTTAACTGTACTCTTTGATTGTTTATAAGGTTTACACTAACTTTGTTCAATTATCTTTATTTGTTGAATAAAGCAGTTTTATAAGCAACATAACACTTGTATACAAGTATTTTAGCGCCTTTTACTGCTTTCTTTACTAGTTATAAATGTTTATACTATCTTTGCTCAATTAACTTAATTCGTTGAATTAAACAGTGTTATACCCAAAATAACACTTGTATACAAGTATTTTAGAATCTTTATCTGTACACTTTGCTTGTTATAAAAGTTTACATTAGCTTTGTTGCATTAACTTAATTCGTTGATTCATTCATTGTTTTTCCCAACGTAACACTTGTACACATTTTAGCATCTTTAACTGTACACTTTGATTGTCCAATTTACACTAACTTTGTTCAATTATCTTTATTCGTTGAATAAAGCAGTTTTATACCCAACATAACACTTGTATACAAGTATTTTAGCATCTTTAACTGTACGCTTTACTAGTTATAAAGGTTTATACTAGCATTGTTAAATTAACGTAATTTGTTGCATGAAACAGTGTCATACCCAAAATAACACTGGTATACAAGAATTTTAGAATCTTTATCGGTATACATATGTTTACATTAGCTTTGTTCCATTAACTTAATTCGATAAAGTAAGGAGTGTTTTACCCAAAATAACACTTGTACACAAGGATTTTAGCATCTTTGACTGTACACTTTGATTGTTTAAAAGGTTTACACTAACTTTGTTAAATTATCTCAATTCGTTGAATAAAGCAGTTTTATACCTAACATAACACTTGTATACAAGTATTTTAGCGCCTTTTACTGTTTTTCTTTACTAGTTATAAAAGTTTATACTAACGTTGTTCAATTAACTTAATTCGTTGAATTAAACAGTGTTATACCCAAAATAACACTTGTATACAAGTATTTTAGAATCTTTAACTGTACACTTTGCTTGTTATAAAGTTTACATTAGCTTTGTTATATTTACTTAATTCGTTGATTCATGCATTTTTATTCCAAACATAACACTTTTACACAAGGATTTTAGCATCTTTAACTGTACACTTTGATTGTTTATAAGGTTTACACTAACTTTGTTCAATTATCTTTATTCGTTGAATAAAGCAGTTTTATACCCAACATAACAATTGTATACAAGTATCTTAGCGCCTTTTCTGTTTTCTTTATTAGTTATAATGTTTATACTAACTTTGTTCAATTAACGTAATTCGTTGAATTAAACACTGCTATACCCAAAATCACACTGGTATACAACGATGTCAACTGTACACTTTGATTGTTTGTAAGGTTTACACTAACTTTGTTAAATTATCTCAGTTCGTTAAATAAAGCAGCTTTATACCCAACATAACACCTTTATTCAAGTATCTTAGTATCCTTAACTGTACACTTTGATTGATTATAAGGTTTACAATATCTTTGTTAAATTATCTTTATTCTTTGAATAAAGCAGTTTTATACCTAACATAACACTTGTATACAAGTATTTTAGCGCCTTTTACTGCTTTCTTTACTAGTTATAATGTTTTATACTAACTTTGTTAAATTAACTTAATTCGGTGAATTAAACAGTGTTATACCCAAAATAACACTTGTACACAAGGATTTTAGCATCTTTATCTGTACACTTTGCTTGTTTAAAAGGTTTATACTAACTTTGTTCAATTAACTTAATTCGTTGAATTAAACAGTGCTATACCCAAAATCACACTGGTATACAACGATGTCAACTGTACACTTTGATTGTGTGTAAGGTTTACACTAACTTTGTTAAATTATCTCAGTTCGTTTAATAAAGCAGCTTTATACCCAACATAACACCTTTATGCAAGTATTTTAGAACCTTTAATTGTACACTTTGATTGTTTATAAGGTTTACACTATCTTTGTTAAATTATCTTAATGCGGCTTAATAAAGCAGTTTTATACCCAACATAACACTTGTATACAAGTATTTTAGCGCCTTTTACTGTTTTTCTTTACTAGTTATAAAAGTTTATACTAACGTTGTTCAATTAACTTAATTCGTTGAATTAAACAGTGTTATACCCAAAATAACACTTGTATACAAGTATTTTAGAATCTTTATCTGTACACTTTGCTTGTTATAAAAGTTTACATTAGCTTTGTTGCATTAACTTAATTCGTTGATTCATTCATTGTTATTCCCAACGTAACACTTGTACACATTTTAGCATCTTTAACTGTACACTTTGATTGTCCAAAAGGTTTACACTAACTTTGTTCAATTATCTTTATTCGTTGAATAAAGCAGTTTTATACCCAACATAACACTTGTATACAAGTATTTTAGCATCTTTAACTGTACGCTTTACTAGTTATAAAGGTTTATACTAGCATTGTTAAATTAACGTAATTTGTTGCATGAAACAGTGTCATACCCAAAATAACACTGGTATACAAGAATTTTAGAATCTTTATCGGTATACATAAGTTTACATTAGCTTTGTTCCATTAACTTAATTCGATAAAGTAAGGAGTGTTTTACCCAAAATAACACTTGAACGCAAGGATTTTAGCATCTTTAACTGTACACTTTGATTGTTTAAAAGGTTTACACTAACTTTGTTAAACTATCTTATTTCGTTTAATAAAGCAGCTTTATACCCAACATAACATTCGTATTCAAGTATTTTAGCATCTTTAATTGTTTTCTTTACTAGTTATAAAGGCCTATACTAACTTTGTTCACATAACTTAATTCGTTGAATTAGACAGTGTAATACCAAAAACAACACTGGTATACAAGGATTTTAGAATCTTTAACATAAGTTTACATTAACTTCGTTGCATTATGTTAATTCGCTAAGGTAAGGAGCGATTTACCCAAAATAACACTTATATACAAGGATTTTAGCATCTGTAACTGTACGCTTTGCTTGTTATAAAGGTTTACACTAACTTTGTTCAATTAAGTTAATTCGTTGATAAATGCATTGTTATCCCCAACATAACACTTGTACACATTTTAGCATTTTTAACTGTACGCTTTGTTGTTATAAAGTTTTACACTAAGTTTGTTCAATTAAGTTAATTCGTTGATCAATGCATTGTTATTCCCAACATATCACTTGTACACACTTTAGCATCTTTAACTGTACACTTTGATTGTTTTAAAGGTTTACACTAACTTTGTTCAATTATTTTTATTCGTTGAATAAAGCAGTTTTATACCCATTATAACACTTGTATACAGGTATGTTAGCATCTTCAACAGTACGCTTTACTAGTTATAAAGGCTTAAATTAGCTTTGTTCATTTAACTTAGTTCGTTTAATTAAAGCAGTGTTATACCCAAAATAACACTTGTATACAAGTATTTTAGAATCTTTAACTGTACTCTTTGATTGTTTATAAGGTTTACACTAACTTTGTTCAATTATCTTTATTTGTTGAATAAAGCAGTTTTATACCTAACATAACACTTGTATACAAGTGTTTTAGCGCCTTTTACTGTTTTCTTTACTAGTTATAAGGTTTATACTAACTTTGTTTAATTAACTGAATTCGTTGAATTAAACAGTGTTATACCCAAAATAACACTGGTATACAAGGATTTTAGAATCTTTAACTGTACACTTTGATTGTTTAAAAGGTTTACACTAACTTTGTTAAATTATCTCAATTCGTTGAATAAAGCAGTTTTATACCTAACATAACACTTGTATACAAGTATTTTAGAATCTTTATCTGTACACTTTGCTTGTTATAAAAGTTTACATTAGCTTTGTTGCATTAACTTAATTCGTTGATTCATTCATTGTTATTCCCAACATAACACTTGTACACATTTTAGCATCTTTAACTGTACACTTTGATTGTCCAAAAGGTTTACACTAACTTTGATCAATTATCTTTATTCGTTGAATAAAGCAGTTTTATACCCAACATAACACTTTTATACAAGTATTATTGCATCTTTAACTGTACGCTTTACTAGTTAGAAAGGTTTATTTATACTAGCTTTGTTCAATTAACTTAATTCGTTGAATTAAAGAAGTGAACGAAACATAACACTTGTATACAAGTATCTTATCGTCTTTAATTGTTTTCTTTGCTTGTTATAAAGGTTGACACTAACGTTGTTCAATTAACTTAATTCGTTGAATTAAGCAGTGTTATACCCAAAATAACACTTGCATACAAGTATTTTAGAATCTTTAACTGTACACTTTGCTTGTTATAAAAGTTTACATTAGCTTTGTTATATTAACTTAATTCGTTGTTTCATGCATTTTTATTCCCAACATAACACTTTTACACAAGGATGTTAGCATCTTTAACTGTACACTTTGATTGTTTATAAGGTTTACACTAACTTTGTTCAATTATCTTTATTCGTTGAATAAAGCAGTTTTATACCCAACATAACACTTGTATACAAGTATTTTAGCGCCTTTTCTGTTTTCTTTACTAGTTATAAAGGTTTATACTAACTTTGTTCAATTAACTTAATTCGTTGAATTAAACAGTGTTATACCCAAAATAACACTTGTATACAAGTATTTTAGAATCTTTAATTGTACACTTTGCTTGTTATAAAAGCTTACATTAGCTTTGTTATATTAACTTAATTCGTTGTTTCATGCATTTTTATTCCCAACATAACACTTTTACACAAGGATTCTAGCATCTTTAACTGTACGCTTTGCTTGTTATAAAGGTTTGCACTATCTTTGTTCAATTAAGGTAAATCGTTGATCAATGCATTGTTGTTTCCAACATAACATAATTATTTTAGCATCTTTAACTGTACACTTTGATTGTTTAAAATGTTTACACTAACTTTGATAAATTATCTTAATTCGTTTAATAAAGCAGTTTTGTACCCAACATAACACTTGTATACAAGCATTTTAGCATCTTTAATTGTTTTCTTTACTAGTTTTAAAGGTCTATACTATCTTTGTTCACTTAAGTTAATTCGTTGAATTAGACAGTGTTATACCAAAAATATTACTAGTAATTAAGGATTTTAGAGTCTCTAACTGTACAATTTGATTGTTTAAAAAGTTTACACTAACTTTGTTAAATTATCTTAATTCGTTTAATAAAGCAGTTTTATACCCAACATAACACTTGTATACAAGTATCTTAGCGCCTTTAACTGTTTTCTTAACTAGTTATAATGGTTTATACTAACTTTGCTCAATTAACTTAATTCGGTGAATTAAACAGTGTTTACCCAAAATAACACTTGTACACAAGGATTTTAGCATCTTTATCTGTACACTTTGCTTGTTTAAAAGGTTTACACTAACTTTGTTCAATTAAGTTAATTCGTTGATCAATGCATTGTTATTCCCAACATAACACTTGTACACATTTTAGCATCTTTAACTGTACGCTTTGCTTGTTATAAAGGTTTACACTAACTTTGTTCAATTAAGTTAATTCGTTGATCAATGCATTGTTATTCCCAACCTATCACTTGTACACACTTTAGCATCTTTAACTGTACACTTTGATTGTTTAAAAGGTTTACACTAACTTGGTTCAATTATCTTTATTCGTTGAATAAAGCAGTTTTATACCCAAGATAACACTTGTATACAAGTATGTTAGCATCTTCAACTGTACGCTTTACTAGATATAAAGGTTTATATTAGCTTTGTTCATTTAACTTAATTCGTTTAATTAAAGCAGTGTTATACCCAAAATAACACTTGTATACAAGTATTTTAGAATCTTTAACTGTACTCTTTGATTGTTTATAAGGTTTACACTAACTTTGTTCAATTATCTTTATTTGTTGAATAAAGCAGTTTTATAAGCAACATAACACTTGTATACAAGTATTTTAGCGCCTTTTACTGCTTTCTTTACTAGTTATAAATGTTTATACTAACTTTGTTCAATTAATTTAATTCGCTGAATTAAACAGTGTTATACCCAAAATAACACTGGTATACAAGGATTTTAGAATCTTTATCTGCACACATAAGTTTACATTAACTTTGTTGCATTAACTTTATTCGCTATAGTAAGGAGTGTTTTACCCAAAAAAACACTTGTACACAAGGATTTTAGCATCTTTGACTGTACACTTTGATTGTTTAAAAGGTTTACACTAACTTTGTTAAATTATCTCAATTCGTTGAATAAAGCAGTTTTATACCTAACATAACACTTGTATACAAGTATTTTAGCGCCTTTTACTGTTTTTCTTTACTAGTTATAAAAGTTTATACTAACGTTGTTCAATTAACTTAATTCGTTGAATTAAACAGTGTTATACCCAAAATAACACTTGTATACAAGTATTTTAGAATCTTTATCTGTACACTTTGCTTGTTATAAAAGTTTACATTAGCTTTGTTGCATTAACTTAATTCGTTGATTCATTCATTGTTATTCCCAACGTAACACTTGTACACATTTTAGCATCTTTAACTGTACACTTTGATTGTCCAAAAGGTTTACACTAACTTTGTTCAATTATCTTTATTCGTTGAATAAAGCAGTTTTATACCCAACATAACACTTGTATACAAGTATTTTAGCATCTTTAACTGTACGCTTTACTAGTTATAAAGGTTTATACTAGCATTGTTAAATTAACGTAATTTGTTGCATGAAACAGTGTCATACCCAAAATAACACTGGTATACAAGAATTTTAGAATCTTTATCGGTATACATAAGTTTACATTAGCTTTGTTCCATTAACTTAATTCGATAAAGTAAGGAGTGTTTTACCCAAAATAACACTTGAACGCAAGGATTTTAGCATCTTTAACTGTACACTTTGATTGTTTAAAAGGTTTACACTAACTTTGTTAAACTATCTTATTTCGTTTAATAAAGCAGCTTTATACCCAACATAACATTCGTATTCAAGTATTTTAGCATCTTTAATTGTTTTCTTTACTAGTTATAAAGGCCTATACTAACTTTGTTCACATAACTTAATTCGTTGAATTAGACAGTGTAATACCAAAAACAACACTGGTATACAAGGATTTTAGAATCTTTAACATAAGTTTACATTAACTTCGTTGCATTATGTTAATTCGCTAAGGTAAGGAGCGATTTACCCAAAATAACACTTATATACAAGGATTTTAGCATCTGTAACTGTACGCTTTGCTTGTTATAAAGGTTTACACTAACTTTGTTCAATTAAGTTAATTCGTTGATAAATGCATTGTTATCCCCAACATAACACTTGTACACATTTTAGCATTTTTAACTGTACGCTTTGTTGTTATAAAGTTTTACACTAAGTTTGTTCAATTAAGTTAATTCGTTGATCAATGCATTGTTATTCCCAACATATCACTTGTACACACTTTAGCATCTTTAACTGTACACTTTGATTGTTTTAAAGGTTTACACTAACTTTGTTCAATTATTTTTATTCGTTGAATAAAGCAGTTTTATACCCATTATAACACTTGTATACAGGTATGTTAGCATCTTCAACAGTACGCTTTACTAGTTATAAAGGCTTAAATTAGCTTTGTTCATTTAACTTAGTTCGTTTAATTAAAGCAGTGTTATACCCAAAATAACACTTGTATACAAGTATTTTAGAATCTTTAACTGTACTCTTTGATTGTTTATAAGGTTTACACTAACTTTGTTCAATTATCTTTATTTGTTGAATAAAGCAGTTTTATACCTAACATAACACTTGTATACAAGTGTTTTAG
The DNA here is from genome assembly GCA_964020215.1 of Aurelia sp. 3 sensu Dawson et al. (2005). Taxonomy (NCBI): domain Eukaryota; kingdom Metazoa; phylum Cnidaria; class Scyphozoa; order Semaeostomeae; family Ulmaridae; genus Aurelia; species Aurelia sp. 3 sensu Dawson et al. (2005). Next base: position 16,885,425 of record OZ026572.1, read on the forward strand.
CGCCTTTTACTGTTTTCTTTACTAGTTATAAGGTTTATACTAACTTTGTTTAATTAACTGAATTCGTTGAATTAAACAGTGTTATACCCAAAATAACACTGGTATACAAGGATTTTAGAATCTTTAACTGTACACTTTGATTGTTTAAAAGGTTTACACTAACTTTGTTAAATTATCTCAATTCGTTGAATAAAGCAGTTTTATACCTAACATAACACTTGTATACAAGTATTTTAGAATCTTTATCTGTACACTTTGCTTGTTATAAAAGTTTACATTAGCTTTGTTGCATTAACTTAATTCGTTGATTCATTCATTGTTATTCCCAACATAACACTTGTACACATTTTAGCATCTTTAACTGTACACTTTGATTGTCCAAAAGGTTTACACTAACTTTGATCAATTATCTTTATTCGTTGAATAAAGCAGTTTTATACCCAACATAACACTTTTATACAAGTATTATTGCATCTTTAACTGTACGCTTTACTAGTTAGAAAGGTTTATTTATACTAGCTTTGTTCAATTAACTTAATTCGTTGAATTAAAGAAGTGAACGAAACATAACACTTGTATACAAGTATCTTATCGTCTTTAATTGTTTTCTTTGCTTGTTATAAAGGTTGACACTAACGTTGTTCAATTAACTTAATTCGTTGAATTAAGCAGTGTTATACCCAAAATAACACTTGCATACAAGTATTTTAGAATCTTTAACTGTACACTTTGCTTGTTATAAAAGTTTACATTAGCTTTGTTATATTAACTTAATTCGTTGTTTCATGCATTTTTATTCCCAACATAACACTTTTACACAAGGATGTTAGCATCTTTAACTGTACACTTTGATTGTTTAAAATGTTTACACTAACTTTGATAAATTATCTTAATTCGTTTAATAAAGCAGTTTTGTACCCAACATAACACTTGTATACAAGCATTTTAGCATCTTTAATTGTTTTCTTTACTAGTTTTAAAGGTCTATACTATCTTTGTTCACTTAAGTTAATTCGTTGAATTAGACAGTGTTATACCAAAAATATTACTAGTAATTAAGGATTTTAGAGTCTCTAACTGTACAATTTGATTGTTTAAAAAGTTTACACTAACTTTGTTAAATTATCTTAATTCGTTTAATAAAGCAGTTTTATACCCAACATAACACTTGTATACAAGTATCTTAGCGTTTTAACTGTTTTCTTTACTAGTTTTAAAGGTTTATATTAACTTTGTTTAATTAACTGAATTCGTTTAATTAAACAGTTTTATAACCAAAATAACACTGGTATACCAGGAGTTTGGGATCTTTAACTGTACAGATAAGTTTACATTAACTACGTTGAGTTATGTTAATTCGCAAACGTAAGGAGCGATTTACCCAAAATAACACTTATATGCAAGGATTTTAGCATCTTTAACTGTACACTTTGATTGTTTAAAAGGTTTAAACTAACGTTGTTCAATTAAATTAATTCGTTGAATTAAGCAGTGTTATACCCAAAATAACACTTGTATACAAGTATTTTAGAATCTTTAACTGTACACTTTGCTTGTTATAAAGTTTACATTAGCTTTGTTATATTTACTTAATTCGTTGATTCATGCATTTTTATTCCAAACATAACACTTTTACACAAGGATTTTAGCATCTTTAACTGTACACTTTGATTGTTTATAAGGTTTACACTAACTTTGTTCAATTATCTTTATTCGTTGAATAAAGCAGTTTTATACCCAACATAACACTTTTATACAAGTATTATTGCATCTTTAACTGTACGCTTTACTAGTCAGAAAGGTTTATACTAGCTTTGTTCAATTAACTTAATTCGTTGAATTAAAGAAGTGAACCAAACATAACACTTGTATACAAGTATCTTAGCGTCTTTAATTGTTTTCTTTGCTTGTTATAAAGGTTGACACTAACGTTGTTCAATTAACTTAATTCGTTGAATTAAGCAGTGTTATACCCAAAATAACACTTGTATACAAGTATTTTAGAATCTTTATCTGTACACTTTGCTTGTTATAAAAGTTTACATTAGCTTTGTTGCATTAACTTAATTCGTTGATTCATTCATTGTTATTCCCAACGTAACACTTGTACACATTTTAGCATCTTTAACTGTACACTTTGATTGTCCAAAAGGTTTACACTAACTTTGTTCAATTATCTTTATTCGTTGAATAAAGCAGATTTATACCCAACATAACACTTTTATACAAGTATTATTGCATCTTTAACTGTACGCTTTACTAGTTAGAAAGGTTTATACTAGCTTTGTTCAATTAACTTAATTCGTTGAATTAAAGAAGTGAACCAAACATAACACTTGTATACAAGTATCTTAGCGTCTTTAATTGTTTTCTTTGCTTGTTATAAAGGTTGACACTAACGTTGTTCAATTAACTTAATTCGTTGAATTAAACAGTGTTATACCCAAAATAACACTGGTATACAAGGATTTTAGAATCTTTAACTGTACACTTTGATTGTTTAAAAGGTTTACATTAACTTTGTTAAATTATCTAAATTCGTTTAATAAAGCAGTTTTATACCCAACATAACACTTGTATACTCTGTTAAACCAAAGTCTCTCCTGATTGGCTAATTTCCCTCGCCCTTAGCGACGTGGTAGCAACCGATCAAGCGGTTGTATTTCCGCATTGAGATTCACTGATATCTGCGAGAGGAAGTCAGGAGGAAGTATTCAAACGTGTTCATTCGCCTAGTTTCTCAAATAAATTTAACAATTTAGCTTTATGTATTCTTAACCAACCTTAATTACTAATTCAACGTTGATTTCTTGCACAAGTAGACTGCTTTATTACCACTGGAATCGAACAGAAGATCGAGTTGCTGTTGATGGGTATAGGCCTAGCCTTTCCGTTTCGAACGTTGCAAGATGCCAAAACATTGTGCGGTGTATGGATGCAATGCTACATCTGCTATTGCGAAAGATCGTTCCTTTCATCAGTTCCCGAGTGATCAAAAGCTGCGACAGGCATGGGTAAGAAGGCTTTGCAGAGAGAACTTCACTCCAACATCGTCATCATATGTCTGTTCGTACCATTTCGCAGAAGATGACTTCAACAAACAAGGGAAGTTCAACCGCGACGGATACACCATCAGAGTTCAAGAAAAAAAGGTTGAAAAAAGGATCGGTTCCCAGCTGTAACTTGAAGAGGCGGGAGAAAGATGAAAGGACAGCTTCCCGGAGGACAGTGACGGCACAAAAAGCAAGGTCGGAATTGTCTTCATCACTTGAAGAGTGGGATACAAATGAGGATCTTGAAGTTTTTGACTGTTTTGAAAATAGTTTTGACCCTTTCCCACTGATGCTTGATCCTGCCACAGAACTGGAAGCAATAAAGAAGCAATTTGCTGCTGCAAAGGAGGAAATACCTAAACTGAGAGCTAGAATTTTCAGTTATGACTCTTTGAGCAAGGAAGAGGTGAAAAATTACACTGGTCTTGACCAGTCAGCTTTTAACATCATGGTTCAAATGATTGAACGTTTTCAGCCCTTGAGATACTGGAGTGGGAAAACTGTAAATTCCATCAGTAGCTCAGACCAGCTTCTTATGTTCTTAATGAAAGTGAAGCTTGATCTGCCCTATTTTGATTTAGCACGACGATACGCTGTGAGCAAAACAACCATACAGAATATATTTTTGACATATCTTCACGTGGTTCATGAAATATTTTTTGTTGGATGCTTGGATCAGCTACCATCACTGGAGTAAAACAAGTGCAGCTTGCCTGAATCTTTTGGAGACATTTCAAATTGCAAAATCATCATTGACTGCACAGAATTTGTGATTGAAACCCCACGAAAAGATTTGGAAGCAGCCAGTGCAAGCTACAGCAATTATAAGCACAGGCTGACAGCAAAATACCTAATTGGTGTTGCTCCAAATGGTGCTGTAACATTTGTTAGTGATGGGTATCCAGGAAGTACCAGTGATAAAGTTGTCACTGATCAGTCACGTGTTATAACACATATGAAGGTGGGCTCAGTTTCAAATACTCTTTGATGCAGCCATGCATGTATTTTTTATAAGAAACCAAAAATTGGGCCAGTACTGAAAGTTTCTTTAAAATATCAGAATTTGAGTACTCAGAGTTTCTTAACATTTTCTTAAAGGTTCCATACAACCTTCATGTTCACTTTCCACACATCAAAACAAGGTTTTCCTTAAGCCTTTCCAATGTGTAGACATACTCAAGTACCTTTGGAGTAATGTGATACAAGACAAAATGAAAATAAAGTAAAACTACCGTATGTGAAGGATTTCCTTTATCAAAATAAATGGTTTCTTATGTTTCCCATTACTAGAATTTCTTAAATTTTTGGCGATCTGAAAGTTGAGTTTGTTATAAGCAGTTTCTTATCAAAAATACGTGTACTGCCATAAATCCTCTAATTAGCTCAGCTGTATATTTAGCCCCCTCTCTGAGAAGCAGAAAATTTCTTGCCAGGGCTGTATTAAGCATCTTTTACTTGGGAGGTGCAATACTTTAGGGGCACTTTTTTCATCAAGCTTTTTTTTTACCAAATCTTAAGGTTAATCAAGACACTCAAAGAGTGAAAAAGTGGTTTACTGAAATCTGAGGTTGTTGGCAGCATCCATTGCTAGGATAGCTATGCTAAATCATGCACTGTATGTGCAGAGAAGGTCAACAATCAGTGACAGTAACATTGCAAACATACAATTGACAGTCTTTATGCTGATAAAACTTTAAATCACTATGCATAGGGGTTTGATCCTGGTCATGATTCTTTCTTGCAGGCTGGTGATCTAATTCTTGCCGACAAAGGATTCATGATCCATGACTTGGTACCAAAAGATGTCTTTCTAAATTTACCACCCTTTCTAGCTGGAAAGAGTCAGTTCACAAAAGAAGAAGCAATATTTTGCAAGAAAATTGCCAGTAGACGCATTCATGTGGAAAGAGCAATTGAACGGATGCGAAATTATAAAATTTTGAACCTTATCACTTCAAATCTAAGACCATTTTCAGATAAACTGGTGCAAGCCTGTGCTGCCTTAGTTAACTTGCAGTCTCCAATAATTGGTGAAGTTTTTGGACAATATTCAACACTAGTGTCTGAAAATTAGATAAATATGCATTGTATAATGTAGTTACATACATGTATATATGTTTGTAGCAAGCGTTCCAGAAAGAGGTAACAATTTTTAACACTCATTGAAGTAGGAATAGAATACACAACTTTTAAGAGAAATTCAAACACGAACCATAGCACTAAGCCTAACTTAGGTCTGCACAGTTGAATAATTTCTGCTTTTGGGCCCAGAGAGACAAACTGCAGATATTTTCCAGACACATTAGCTAACAGGCTCCTTCAACAGGCAAAAACAATTTATCAACGATATGATTAAAAAGTAAGACTAGTGCATTATAGATTTTTGCGGCACAGATGAGTTTCAGAGAACCCAAACTTCAATATTTGACCAAAGTTAGGTTACATCAAAACAAATGCTATTCATGAAAAAATCCTTTTTACAAAACACCCAAGGAAAATGTGTTTTGTAAGCAGAAGTCCAAGGGTCAGCACTTTATAACCTCCAGTTTTCAAATGAGCCATGTGAAATGGACTACTTTTATATGCTCATCACACCTATGATGCAAAACACGGAAAACTTCCATTACGAATCCCCTTTCAATACCTGAAAGGATTTTTTTCATGTTGGCAGGTTAATTACAGTAGTTAAATATGAATCAATGCATGGCAAAAATCAAATTTAAACTAATTTGAGATTCTATTAATTTTGATGAAGATTTACTAACAGTGCCTGGGTTGACTTGATTGTACCCATATCAATAACAGAAAACCAGTATTGAGAACCCAAACTTGGATATCAGGTTGAAAAGTTTTAATTGTTGGGTCTGTATAAACTTTCAGGGATTAAATGGAACTTATATTGTGCATGATCTTATTGGATACACACAGTGCGGGCTGCTTCATTTAACTGATTAGTGCAGGAGTTTCCTTTGCATAGCAAAATGTTAATGAACTATAAACTAATACTCTCTGGTCTCTAACAGATGGTGGGGGTTGGAATAGTAGTGGGGCTAAAAAAGCCCCAAAAATAAATAGCCTGGGGTTGGAATAACAGGGGAGTTAGAAAAAATCTCTAAAATTGATAGTCAGGGAGGTTGGACAAAATTTAATTTCTTTAACTTTCATTTTTGCAATGGAAACTTATGCAATGATTTCACAGATTTCACTCAAAAGTAGTTGGGTGAAGTCTCAAGTCTCAAGGGTTGATTGAATTTTGTTGTGTAGCTTTTGTCTTGCTTGCAATTTGTTGCCAAAATTAATTAGCAAGGGGGTTGGAACAAGAATGTCCTTGGTGGAAAACTTTCTAAAAATTAACAAGCGGGAGGGGGAATGTCTAATAGGGACCAGAGGGTATTTGACCTTGATGGAACTCAGCTGAATTTATGAAACTTTAAGCACAATAACATCTTGGTAATAATTCTTTAAGATAAAATGCTTCAAGTTTTGGTAGATTATCTTCACTCCAACTTGAGCTCTTCTCAACATGTATCACTTTTAGCTCTTTCAATGTCCATATTACAAAGTGGGCCCAGTTGACATTGGCAGCTGCAATTTCCCCTTGCACTTGATGAAAATAATGGTGGTTCTCATTCAGCTTACCATCATGTGTAAGAAAAAACCGTTTGTGGCATCTTTTCCCTTTAGTTCTTCCTGAATCATCTCCTCAATGGAATGGTTTCGATGCTTCCAAGGGCATTTTACTTCAAGAACACCATGCTGGTTTGACAAAGGGCATGTAATAATGCCATCAGGAGAGCACCCAAGAAAACCACATGGGAACAGAATAAGACCAGTATGGCTCACTGAATTGCCAGTGTGCTCCTTGTATTGATCAATTGCCTTTTCTTCGTGCATTTGACCCCACATAATGGCATCTTTCTTGCTCAGGAAATACTCACCTTTCAGGGTCTTGAATAGCGATGGTGGGTATGGTCTGCCTAGCGAAATATGCCTGTCATATGCTCCCAACACCATTCCAAAATTGCTACCAGTCAGACGCAATCTTCGAAATTTCCCCCATAAGCATGATTTGCGTTGATCTTTTGTGGCATCTGCCAACCATGTGATTTGCTCTGAAGATACTTTGCACTTCTCAATAAAAGTAGCTTTGTCAGAGATGAAATCCTGCAAAATATCTTCAATGACCACAGGCTCAAATGCATGAACTTCTTTGGCAACTGGAGGCTCTGGGCCAATGATCCATGTGAGTGGACATGAATTTGGGGACTCAACAAGTTTGCAGAACAAGAACTCTTTGTCTGCCAATTCAACTTGTCTTGATGTTGCCTTGTACGTTGGCCTGGTGTGAGGAAATAAACCTGCAATAGGCTTTACATCTGTCCTGGCAGCTTTCTTAGGCCGGGCTATCCAGGAGTTTGGAAGGTCTGTTTTGGACAAGCCTTTATTGTGGACATAAATCGATGCTGCAGCCATATGGCTGCAAATCCAGTTTCCACGAGGGCACTGACATGTTGCCTCTTTGATGCCCCCAGAGCCATCAATAGCAATGTTGACATTGTAGCTTTTGTCTTTCATAAAGGCCCGTACCTTTGCAGTGATCATGAAGTCATTTATTCGCAGATCTAATACGTATTCCGACTTAAATTTCAGCTCTCCCTTCTTGATACTGTTGGGATTATCCTTAAAAAAAGCTAACATTCCTGCCAACGTGATAACTTCGGTGTCCACCTTTCTTGTGCGATTGGAGAAAATCCGCTCCGCGTGACTTCAAATGTCGCTGGCCTAGCCTAGCGAATCTTCGAGTTTCTTGTCAAAAAGCGGAACAAACAAAACGCACTTGCGGCCAGAAATCGACGATGAATTAGTAATTAAAGTTGGTTAAGAATATATAAAGATAAAATTGTTAAATCTATTTGAGAAACTAGGCGAAAGAACACGTTTGAATACTTCCTCCCGACTTCCTCTCGCAGATATCAGTGAATCTCAATGCGGAAATACAACCGCTTGATCGGTTGCTACCACGTCGCTAAGGGCGAGGGAAATTAGCCAATCAGGAGAGACTTTGGTTTAACAGCGTATGCAAGTATCTTAGCGTCTTTAACTGTTTTCTTTACTAGTTATAAAGGTTTATACTAACTTTGTTCAATTAACCTAATTCGTTGAATTAAACAGTTTATACCCAACATAACACTTGTATACAAGTATTTTAGCATCTTTAACTGTACGCTATACTAGTTATAAATGTTTATACTAGCTTTGTTCAATTAACTTAAGTCGTTGAATTAAGCAGTGTGATACCCATTATAACACTTGTATACAAGTATTTTAGAATGTTTAACTGTAGACTTTGATTGTTTATAATGTTTACACTAACTTTGTTCAATTATCTTTATTCGTTGAATAAAGCAGTTTTATAAGCAACATAACACTTGTATACAAGTTTTTTAGCGCCTTTTACTTTTTTCTTTACTAGTTATAAAGGTTTATACTAACTTTGTTCAATTAACGTAATTCGTTGCATTAAACAGTGTTATACCCAAAATAACACTGGTATACAAGGATTTTAGAATCTTTATCTGTATACATAAGTTTACATTAACTTTATTGCATTATTTTAATTCGCTATAGTAAGGAGTGTTTTACCCAAAATAACACTTGTACTCAAAGATTTTAGCATCTTTAACTGTACACTTTGACTGTTTAAAAAGGTTTTCACTAACGTTGTTCAATTAACTTAATTCGTTGCATTAAGCAGTGTTATATACCCAAAATAACACTTGTATACAAGTATTTTAGAATGTTTAACTGTACACTTTGATTGTTTATAATGTTTACACTAACTTTGTTCAATTATCTTTATTCGTTGAATAAAGCAGTTTTATAAGCAACATAACACTTGTATACAAGTTTTTTAGCGCCTTTTACTTTTTTCTTTACTAGTTTTAAAGGTCTATACTAACTTTGTTCACTTAACTTAATTCGTTGAATTAGACAGTGTTATACCCAAAATAACACTGGTATACAAGGATTTTAGAATCTTTATCTGTACACATGAGTTTACATTAACTTTGTTATAATAATAATAATACGAATATTTATACAGGATAACCTATCAGCATAATGACAATGCTGTTATCTTAAGGGTCCTGTCATGAAAGTAAAGGAAAATAACTTTTAGCTACATTATGTGTTTTTTAACTAAAAATATGTAAAGATAGATTCTTCAAGAGAAATGTTTGTTTAAAAACGAAGTAAAAACAATCCTTGACTCAATCTTCCTTGCCTCAAGCGGCAATTCATTAAAAATTCTCCCACCAGCAAAGGCGACACATTTTTGTCCAGTTTTCGTTTTCATGAGTGGCAGTTTAACAGTATGATCATTATTTCTTGTACATTTTTCATGGTTTGCTCTTTCAAAATAATCGTTAAATGGTTCACATACATTCTTCCGTAGGCAGTCAAAAACAAATTTGCATATACTTTTCTTCATTTGATTCCCTATGTTCGGAACTCTCAAATCTGCATTTGGGGGACATTTTGATTTGATAATGTTTATGCTTCGTTCCTCAATACTACGCAACCGCTTTAATTTAGAGTCTGGCCATCCAAGCCCAACTGATCCACAGTACGTGAAAAGGGGCATGCTCATAGCATTGTAGATTACTATGGCTGTTGACGTATCAATGGAACTACGAATGCGCCTAAGAAGGTTAACCCTTTCAGCAGCCTTTTTGCAGGTTATATCCAGATGAGTATCAAGCGTTAGTGAAGGGTCTAATGTTACTCCGAGATATTTATATTGTGTTGTACAATTGATAGAGGTCTCACCCACTTTGATGGTAAGCTGTCTCTCTTTTGATTTATTTAATCTCTTTGCTGTGCCAAAAAGCATAGCTTCGGTTTTCCCTATCTTCAGATTTATGATTAGCTCATTTTTTCGAAACCAGGTGGCTAGGCTGTTAACATCTTGATTAAGATGGCTTTCGATGATGTCCATTTCACTGCTTGATGTAAAAATAACAGTGTCATCTGCATATGTCACAATATTTGTATGCTCCAATGATCTATGTGCATCGTTAAAGTGAATTAGAAACAGGAGAGGACCAATGATGGATCCTTGCGGAACACCTGTGTACACGGGGCATGAATTGGAAAATGTTTCATTATACTGAACAACTTGCTTGCGATTGAATAAATAGTCTGTGAGCCAGATTAGTTCATTATCTGTTATTCCGTAGGCTTGAAGCTTGGAGAGAAGGACAGAATGAATAATGCGCCAGTTAGCCGTCCCTTGTCTGCTTCCCTCCTGATATGATCTAGGAAATATATTACTGCTTGCTCTGTCGATCTTTTTGCTCTGAATCCAAACTGATAATTAAATAGAAGACCATTTCTTTCAAGATGATTCATAAGCTGCTTGTGAAACAGTTTTTCGAGAATCTTTGATAAAGTTGGGAGAATTGATATCGGTCTATAGTTATCTACTTGTGAACGGGGGCCAGACTTATATACTGGCACTACTTTTGCTTCCTTCCAATCTGTAGGTACCATTCCCGTTTTAAATGATAGATTGATCACGTGTGTGAGAGGCTTCGTTAAAACAGAGGCTGCATCCTTCAGTAGCTCTGGAGGGAGGTTGTCAAGTCCAGTTGCCTTTTTGCGTTTGAGGTTGTTTAGTTCTTTACATACATCAGCCTCGCTAACTTCGTTGAGAGTGAATTTCTCTGAACATGGAGGAGCCAGATTGTTTTCACTTGGTTTCATCCAAGTAAAGTTCCGTAATAGGAAGGATTTAGACTTTAGTAAATTTGCTACATTTGAAAAGTAACTGCATAGGGTGTTTGCTATTGTTTCGTTGTCAGATATTTTCGATCCATTTATGTCAAAAACTGAGCCAGCAGATGGAGCAGTTTTCTTGGTCGGATAAAGTTTCTTGACGGTGGCCCAAAATTTGCTTGGTGAGTCAGCATTTTCTTTAAGGAGGTCTTTATGGAATCTATTTTTGCATTTTTTCACGAGACTAGTAACATGATTCCGTTGATTTTTATAGGAAGACCAATCAATTTCTTGGTTTGATCGACGAGCCTTACGTAATAGTTTGTCTCTAATGTTCATCTGTTTTTTCACTTCATGTGTAAGCCATGGGCTTAGTTTTCCTTTCACTTTCTTTGCAGTCAAGGGTGCATGTTTGTTGAAATAGAAAATGAGAATCTGTTTCAGATAATGCCATGCTTGATTTGCACAGGTTGCTCCAAACACGTCCTTAAAATTTGCATTTTTTAGGTCATCACAAAGGAGTTTTGGGCTGTAGTTGGTGTAATTACGACACGTTATTGTTTTTGATTGAAACTTCACATTGTGGATTTTACGCGAACACCCAATCAGTTCATGGTCACTCAAGCCGGCAGGGATTACTTTGACTGAACTGATGTTTTGTGTTTCATTACTGCAAATAACATCAATCAATGATTTTGATTCTTTAGTTATTCTTTAGTTGCATTAACTTAATTCGCTATAGTAAGGAGTGTTTTACCCAAAATAACACTTGTACTCATGGAGTTTAGCATCTTTAACTGTACACTTTCCTTGTTATAAAGGTTTACACTAACTTTGTTCAATTAAGTTAATATGATCAATGCATTGTTATTCCCAACATAACACTTGTACACAAGGATTTTAGCATCTTTAGGTTTAGGTTTAGGTTTACACTAACTTTGTTAAATTATCTTAATTCGTTTAATAAAGCAGTCTTATACCCAACATAACACTTGTATACAAGTATTTTAGCATCTTTAACTGTACGCTTTGCTTGTTATAAAGGTTTACACTAACTTTGTTCAATGAAAATTAATTCGTTGATCAATGCATTGTTATTCCCAACATTACATCTGTACACATTTTAGCATCTTTAACTGTACACTTTGATTGTTTAAAAGGTTAACACGAACTTTGTTCAATTAACTTAATTCGTTGCATTAAGCAGTGTTATATACCCAAAATAACACTTGTATACAAGTATTTTAGAATCTTTAACTGTACTTTTTGATTGTTTATAAGGTTTACACTATCTTTGTTCAATTATCTTTATTCGTTGAATAAATCAGTTTTATAAGCAACATAACACTTGTATACAAGTATTTTAGCGCCTTTTACTGTTTTCTTTACTAGTTATAAATATTTATACTAACTTTGTTCAATTAACTTAATTCGTTGAATTAAGCAGTGTTATACCCAAAATAGCACTTGTATACAAGTATTTTATAATTTTTCACTGTACACTTTTCTTGCTATAAAAGTCTACATTAGCATTGTTGCATTAACTTAATTCATTAAAGTATGGAGCTTTTTACCAAAAATAACACTTACATACAAGGATTTTAGCATCTTTAACTGTACGCTTTGCTTGTTATAAAGGTTTGCACTAACTTTGTTCAATTAAGTTAAATCGTTGATCGATGCATTGTTATTCCCAACATAGCACTTGTACACAAGGATTTTAGCATCTTTAACTGTACACTTTGATTGTTTAAAAGGTTTACACTAACTTTGTTAAATTATCATTATTCGTTTAATAAAGCAGTTTTATACCCAACATAACACTTGTATACAAGTATTTTAGCATCTTTAATTGTTTTCTTTACTAGTTTTAAAGGTCTATATTAACTTTGTTCACTTAACTTAATTCGTTGAATTAGACAGTGTTATACCAAAAATAACACTAGTATACAAGGATTTTAGAATCTTTAACTGTACACTTTGATTGTTTACAAGGTTTACACTAACTTTGTTAAATTATCTTAATTCATTTATTAAAGCAGTTTTATGCCCAACATAACACTTGTATACAAGTATCTTAGCGTCTTTAACTGTTTTCTTTACTAGTTATAAAGGGTTATACTAACTTTGTTCAATTAACTTAATTCGTTGAATTAAGCAGTGTTATACCCAAAATAGCACTTGTATACAAGTATTTTATAATTTTTCACTGTACACTTTTCTTGTTATAAAAGTCTACATTAGGTTTGTTGCATTAAATTAATTCGTTAAAGTATGGAGCGTTTTACCCAAAATAACACTTATATACAAGGATTTTAGCATCTTTAACTGTACGCTTTGCTTGTTATAAAGGTTTGCACTAACTTTGTTCAATTAAGTTAAATCGTTGATCGATGCATTGTTATTCCCAACATAGCACTTGTACACAAGGATTTTAGCATCTTTAACTGTACACTTTGATTGTTTAAAAGGTTTACACTAACTTTGTTAAATTATCATTATTCGTTTAATAAAGCAGTTTTATACCCAACATAACACTTGTATACAAGTATTTTAGCATCTTTAATTGTTTTCTTTACTAGTTTTAAAGGTCTATATTAACTTTGTTCACTTAACTTAATTCGTTGAATTAGACAGTGTTATACCAAAAATGACACTAGTACACAAGGATTTTAGAATCTTTAACTGTACACTTTGATTGTTTAAAAGGTTTACACTAACTTTGTTAAATTATCATTATTCGTTTAATAAAGCAGTTTTATACCCAACATAACACTTGTATACAAGTATTTTAGCATCTTTAATTTCTTTACTAGTTTTAAAGGTCTGTATTAACTTTGTTCACTTAACTTAATTCGTTGAATTAGACAGTGTTATACCAAAAATAACACTAGTACACAAGGATTTTAGAATCTTTAACTGTACACTTTGATTGTTTACAAGGTTTACACTAACTTTGTTAAATTATCTTAATTCGTGTAGTAAAGCAGTTTTATGCCCAACATAACCCTTGTATACAAGTATCTTAGCGTCTTTAAGTGTTTTCTTTACTAGTTATAAAGGGTTATACTAGCTTTTTTTCAATTAACTTAATTCGTTGAATTAAACAGTCTTATACCCAAAATAACACTGGTATAGTTTGGGATCTTTAACTGTACACATAAGTTTACATTAACTTAGTTGCATTATGTTAAATCGCTAGGGTAAGGAGCGATTTACCCAAAATAACACTTATATACAAGGATTTTAGCATCTTTAACTGTACGCTTTGCTTGTTATAAAGGTTTACACTAACTTTGTTAAATTATCTTAATTCGTTTAATAAAGCAGTCTTATACCTAACATAACACTTGTATACAAGTATTTTAGCATCTTTAATTGTAGTTTTTGATTGTTTATAAGGTTTACACTATCTTTGTTCAATTATCTTTATTCGTTGAATAAAGCAGTTTTATAAGCAACATAATACTTGTATACAAGTACTTTAGCGCCTTTTACTGTTTTCTTTACTAGTTATAAAGGTTTACACTAACTTTGTTCAATTAACTTAATTCGTGGAAATAAACAGTGTTATGCCGAAAATAACACTGGTATACAAGGATTCTAGAATCTTTATCTGTATACATAAGTTTACATTAACTTTGTTGCATTATTTTAATTCGCTATAGTAAGGAGTGTTTTACCCAAAATAACACTTGTACTCAAGGCTTTTAGCATCTTTAACTGTACACTTTGATTGTTTATAAGGTTTACACTAACTTTGTTCAATTCTCTTTATTCGTTGAATAAAGCAGTTTTATAAGCAACATAATACTTGTATACAAGTACTTTAGCGCCTTTTACTGCTTTCTTTACTAGTTATAAATGTTTATATTAACATTGTCCAATTAACTTAATTCGTTGTTATACCCAAAATAGCACTTGTATACAAGTATTTTATAATTTTTAACTGTTCACTTTGCTTGTTATAAAAGTCTTCATTAGCTTTGTTGCATTAACTTAATTCGTTAAAGTAAGGAGCCCTTTACCCAAAATAACACTTATATACAAGGATTTTAGCATCTTTAATTTATTTCTTTACTAGTTTTAAAGGTCTATACTAACTTTGTTCACTTAACTTAATTCGTTGAATTAGACAGTGTTATACCCAAAGTAACACTGGTATACAAGGAACAAGGATTTCAGAATCTTTATCTGTACACATAAGTTTACATTAACTTTGTTGCATTAACTTAATTCGCTATAGTAAGGAGTGTTTTACCCAAAATAACACTTGTACTCATGGAGTTTAGCATCTTTAACTGTACACTTTCCTTGTTATAAAGGTTTACACTAACTTTGTTCAGTTAAGTTAATATGATCAATGCATTGTTATTCCCAACATAACACTTGTACACAAGGATTTTAGCATCTTTAGGTTTAGGTTTAGGTTTAGGTTTACACTAACTTTGTTAAATTATCTCAATTCGTTTAATAAAGCAGTCTTATACCCAACATAACACTTACATACAAGGATTTTAGCATGTTTAACTGTACGCTTTGCTTGTTATAAAGGTTTACACTAACTTTGTTCAATTAAATTAATTCGTTGATCAATGCATTGTTATTCCCAACATTACACCTGTACATATTTTAGCATCTTTAACTGTACACTTTGATTGTTTAAAAGGTTTACACGAACTTTGTTCAATTAACTTAATTCGTTGCATTAAGCAGTGTTATACCCAAAATAACACTGGTATACAAGGATTTTAGAATCTTTATCTGTACACATAAGTTTACATTAACTTTGTTGCATTAACTTAATTCGCTATAGTAAGGAGTGTTTTACCCAAAATAACACTTGTACTCATGGAGTTTAGCATCTTTAACTGTACACTTTCCTTGTTATAAAGGTTTACACTAACTTTGTTCAGTTAAGTTAATATGATCAATGCATTGTTATTCCCAACATAACACTTGTACACAAGGATTTTAGCATCTTTAGGTTTAGGTTTACACTAACTTTGTTAAATTATCTTAATTCGTTTAATAAAGCAGTCTTATACCCAACATAACACTTACATACAAGGATTTTAGCATGTTTAACTGTACGCTTTGCTTGTTATAAAGGTTTACGCTTAATTGTTCAAGTAAGTTAATTCGTTGATCAATGCATTGTTATTCCCAACATAACACTTGTACACAAGGATTTTAGCATCTTTAACTGTACGCTTTACTAGTTATAAAGGTTTATACTAACTTTGTTCAATTAACTTATTTCGTTGAATTAAGCAGTGTTATACCCAAAATAACACTTGTATACAAGTATTTTAGAATCTTTAACTGTACGGTTTGCTTGTTATAAAGGTTTACACTAACTTTGTTCAATTAAGTTAATTCGTTGATCGATGCATTGTTATTCCCAACATAACACTTGTATACAAATATTTTAGCATCTTTAACTGTACGCTTTACTAGTTATAAAGGCTTATACTAACTTTGTTGCATTGACTTAATTCGTTAAAGTAAGGAGCGTTTTACCCAAAATAACACTTATATACAAGGATTTTAGCATCTTTAACTGTATGCTTTGCTTGTTATGAAGGTTTACACTAACCTTGTTCAATTATCTTTATTCGTTGAATAAAGCAGTTTTATAAGCAACATAACACTTGTATACAAGTATTTTAGCATCTTTAACCGTACGCTTTACTAACTTTATAACTTTATAAAGGTTTATACTAACTTTGCTCAATTAACTTAATTCGTTGAATTAAGCAGTGTTATACCCAAAATAACACTTGTATACAAGTATTTTAGAATCGTTAACTGTACACTTTGCTTTTTATAAAAGTTTACGTTAACTCAGAGTGCGGAAAAAGGTCAAACCTTCCTCCGACTGTCAATTGTGTGGGCTGAACCTTCCTCATTTTAGAAAATCGAAATAACGAGATTTCGAACTCTTTGCATTGTTTTTAACCACAAACCAAGAAACCGCTTTCATATTTTGTGGGAATATGAACATTCTATGTCCATTCTATCATATAGGATGGAAACTGTTTGAAAAGTCACACATACTAATTTAACTGAAATTGTTCAAACAAAGTGAGTCGTCCTTAGAATAAAATGAACATTGTGAAGTTATTCATATCAATGTTACATCAATGCTGCGAATCGAAAGTGACTTGCAACATCTTTTAAAACAGTATCACTGCAAGTCTCGCTTAAAATATTGAATATTCCTAAGGGAGGTAAGGTATGCACACCTCTGGCTGGCCTTGAATCCTGGATACAAAGATGGCATTTTCACTTGGTATCAAACTGAGAGTCAGGTTTGAGCTCATCCTTCGATTGGTGGACTGCATTGCATCAGGAGAGTACCAAATTTCTTAATTTTCTTATATATGCATCAAATTCATTGAGAGTGTTAGCTAAATCAGTTTCAGCATAAACAGTTTTTATTTCTTCTGTTTTCCTTTCCTTTGCTCTACTGCCAACCTTGATCTGCTGGACACCAAAATTCACATCAGTTTTTCACATCTGTCAACTTGACTTGTCCAAGAAGCAAGAAAAGTTGTTTCTTGTTGTTGAGAGGGTTCAGGCTTAAAATTTGGCTGCTTTTGACCCTCTATGTATATGGACTAGAATGGTTGTCCATGATGCTTTGTATTTGTGTTTCTTTTGCGGTTATCTTTTCTACATTCTTCTCCACAATAGCAACTTATCTTTTCTTTGTCCACAATAGAAACAAATAATACGATTCATGTGTCACCCGCCGCCCGCCCACCGTTTCTCACCCCCGCCCCCGATGTTTCCCGCCAAAAAACTGTCTCGTTTGCATGTATGGAAAAGAGGCTTGGCTTGACAAGTGGTAACCAAACAACAAAATGGCGAATGGAAAGGGACGTTTTTGAGAGAACAAATAATGTGATGTTAAATTATCATGTTTGCATTTTCATAAACCGTAAGTACACCATGGTGATAGGATTATGTCTATGAGAACAACACTGGAGTTACTGGAGGATGAGTTTACTAAATTTTGATTTTTAAAGAAAAAATTTTGTGGCAGCCTGGCCTGGCTATGGATCCTTTGGAGTTCATCATGAAAACATATGCAGAAAGGAAACACATAACAGAAGAAGTTCTAACCTGCATACAGGCTAGGTTGGCTAGTTTCTGCTAATTTATGGATAACAGATGGATGATGAAGTTTATTACTATTTGTGATGCTGACACTTCTTTCACCCATGAAATCAATCAATGATGGTACATGAAATTGAAATGAAAGTAGATCCAAACTTCCACAGAAATTGATTATTGTGCCTGGCAGAATTGGCTGTTTTTAGAACACTACCTAACCTTGGCAGATAAATGGACTTCTTGGGCCTAGTAAAGTGCTAGGCTTTGGCCCTTAAGATCATACAGTTTCATAACATATTTGATTTCCAAAGCTATAGAGGGGGCCTATTATAGGTTCGCGGCTTCACGGCCTCGACCCTATTTTCACGTGCGGCCTACGGATTTGGCAGTGGTTTTTCTACGGATTGCGACTTCAGCGTAAGACGCGTCTTGCGTCTTTCGGTGTGAATTGGCAACGGTTTACGGCGTTCGAGATGCGGATGCGGCTTCTAGCTAAGATAAATCAAGAAATGTTTCAAGAACTTAAGAAAGGGAACAACGTTGATTCACGGTTCACAAGCTATTGTATAGTTCGGTGGGCAAGAACGACGTTGAAAACAGGGCATCTTTTAACATTGTAACTAATGGGCCATTGGCCCAGTAGGCCCTCTTTCTGGCCCAGTAGTGAAGTAAAAATCACCATTCTCTGCCCAGTTGTTTGGGTCCTTTTCATTCACTTTCGTTTATCGCTCTACCCCTTCTTAATTGTCAAGCTCCAAACAGGTTACCCTGGGTACCAGAGCCCCAGGGTACAAACAGTTCTGCCGGAAAATTGAGAGACATAGATGCTCAGCCTTGGATGGACACCTATGGACCTCTCTGTTTTTACATCCTTGGCGTATTAGATAGACTTAGCTGTTACAATTTATACAGGAGTCTTCATTGGGCCCTCCTTTCCAACATGGGCAGAAGGTGTTGTGGCGCAGTGGACCAATCCTCTGGCTTTGCAGCCAGAACAGTCCGGCGGATAGGGTTGGAGCCTCTCTATTTGAGCGTAGGGGCGCTGATTCTCTACTTCTGCATTCCAAGCATTTTGTGCTAGAAACTGTAACTTCGCCGGCACCTTCTACTCGGTTATGGGCAATTTGAAAGGACAAAGCAGGCAGTTCTAAAACCTCAGTTTTGGGTCGATATTTCGCTGGAAGGTTGCCGTCATCAGAAAATTTTCGAAAATAATACGACGGGGGGGGGGGGGGGTGGTATTGGGGCATAGCTGCTTGCTTCAGAAAATTTCCTATAATGAATCGAATTTCCTTCACTATGCTGATGATACAATGAGAACGGAATTTCACATATAGTGTGGCAGAAATTCGAGACTGGGCAGGGGACTGTACTTCTCAGATCACCCAATGTTAGAAGTCTCCTTCGAGAAACCAGCAGTTTGGCAACAGGCAATACAATCAAATCCCTTTTAACCCATTTTAACCCTATCTGACCTGGGGGGGGGGCGGATTCCACCCCCCTCGTACATTTTCATTTATACGTTTTTCCGTGTTTGCTGAATGCCTCTGAGATTTAGCAAGTTTAACTTTCTATCATATAGCAATCAAACTGTAACAATTTTGGTGTTCTAATTTTAGCCTTGTCTCCATGGTAACCAAGTTGTCCTACCACACTCTGTGAAAAATATATATTGTATCTCTCTTAATCCTTTTTAATTGGTCCAATTAAGTCTAAACTATGAATTTACATCCATTTTGATCTCTATATTTCATTTCTTTACGAAAAGTGAAGTTTTACGATATTTTAACACACTTTCATTTTTATGATGTCATATGACATCATAATGTTAATTATGCTCTAGCAACAACAACAACAACGCTAATTAAACTATTGTTTCAAAAATTCATTGTTTATATAATGAACAACCTTTGTGCTAAATTCGGTTGCCATATCTCAAGCAGCAGGGGGCGGAATCCGCCCCCCAAGGCATTGTGTGTTTCAAATCACCCAGGTCAGATAGGGTTAAGCTGATTTTAGTAACATAAACCATAATTTTTCTGCTCGCTTCGCTCGCATGCCCACAAAGTTTTTTGTTTTCTGCGTCGAGTGCGCTTCAAATTTATTGGATAATTTGTATGGAAGATGTTTTGGGGAAAGCCAAAAGAATACTTAGAACTGAAACGACAAATAGGCAATTCCAAAGTTACGTAGGATGACCTCTGAATATCACATGGTTACACTGTATGCTTTGTTTGCATCTTTGTACTTATCTCATTTTGCCACGGGCATTGGGCCCTTATGGTCATTTTGGCCCACTAGTCAAATTTCCTTAATAGATGCCCTGGTTGAAAAAAACCATGTTCATATCGACTGATATTATTTCTATTCAATGGCACATCCGTTATTCAAACTAAATTAACAAATCCAGTAAATAGTCAAAAAATCGACAGCCCTGTCCAGTTGAAGATTTAAAACATTACACGTTTAAATGGAACGAATATTTGGATCTATTCCAATTTCTATCAGTGTGTAAAAGTGGGCATGAATCTATTGTATAGCGATTACAAGACAAAGGAGGAATGAGATCTAAACAACAGTTGTAGTTATTTGACGGAAATATGCGCTCTATGACAAATTAGTGAAGGAGCTATCCTAAAAATTTTCTCGAGATTTTGATTTATAAAAAAATCGCTGCCTTATCACAAAAATATGCATTCGAAATTCAATAGATTTTTGTAAGGGTTAGATCGATACAGCAGTTCGTTCAGTGAAAAAGATTGAGAGCCATAAGAACTGTGATACAATACACATGTTTCTCTTTTCTTATGGACAAATAGTTGGTTATGTACTTTGCCAAAAGGCATGTTTTTCCATAGCTGCTGCGGCCTTGCACTTAATTTTGCTGCGGATTACGGCTTTCAGCTCATTTTTTCACGGTTTCGCGGCTTTTGTACCCCCTATAATAGGCCCCCTATAGAAAATGGATGTGCACAACTATCTTGAGGGTTAATGCTGGTGTCGTGATATATAAAGTTTATATGGTAATAACCATGAGAAAATTAAGAACAAGAAAAATTAGAAAAATTAAGTGGAAAAAAGCAGTATTCACACAATAAAGTTCACATTGCAAGCCCACCAATAGCTATGTGATTCCAAATGGTTTCCTATTACTATGACGGTCAAATATGCCTTGAAACTGTATAATGAATGCTGTATTTTTGAGGAAAATAGGCATAGTTTAGTCACATATCTAACCCAAAATTTTTCTTAGCTTTTAACAAAAATGATTGACCCTTCCTCAGTCAGATGCGTGATATTAACTGAAATTTTCCTCAAACTGGATTTAATCAGATAGTAAACCTTCCTCAAAAATGACAGCAAAAAGCAAAATCTTCCACCGGCTCACAGCCGTGGAGCTGTGACTTTTTCTGTACTCTGCCCTCGCCATAACTCAACTCCCTCCTTTGTCTCTAAAAGTTACGTGATACTGCAACTAATCTATTGTTCTATTGTTCTAAACTAAACTATTGTCCTGACGTCAACTTCCAGAACAGCACCAAATGAAGGAGATAATTTAGGATTAGACGGGGTAAAGAGGACTATTTTGGAAGTTTTTTAAGGATACGCAGAAGAGACTGCAGCTGAGGGCAAACTTTTCAACTTTGTCTTGAAATTATGTCCTTGGTTAAGTTTATCCAGCAAAAATGTTTTTGAAATCTTTTTCCACTGTCTTACAAAAGAGCTTTCTCTGGAGACCACTTCGCTTAGTTCATTTTACCCCGACACAGGGTAAAGTGAACTACTTAGCAAACTTTTCAATAAAACCAATCAAATACCAGGGGAACCTCAAATCGGTATTCACTTTGCGACTCTAAGCAGTCCTTTGCATGTCAAAACCAAGAAGTCGAATAAAATTAAAAAGTGAAATGGTGACCTATGTTGAGAAGAATCTTTGCAGAATCAATATATTTACCAAAAACTATTTTTGGGTACAAATTTGAGTCAAAAACTGAATACAAATCGATGGATAATCATGGGAATACACTTAAGAAAATGTTATATTGCATATAGATACCATATCACCACGGAGAGAAACACTTTTTT
This sequence comes from Aurelia sp. 3 sensu Dawson et al. (2005), assembly GCA_964020215.1. Lineage (NCBI taxonomy): Eukaryota > Metazoa > Cnidaria > Scyphozoa > Semaeostomeae > Ulmaridae > Aurelia > Aurelia sp. 3 sensu Dawson et al. (2005). The sequence goes on from OZ026572.1 coordinate 16,907,462, forward strand.
CGAAGTAGTTCACTTTACCCCGAAACCTCTCCCTGAGGTAAAACCAAAACTACAAAAAAAATCTTACGCAGTTATCAAGCTCATGGCATGACCATCTATCTTTTCTGTATTGATAGATATCCTTGTTTCATCAAATCAAACAGAATTCTTGGATCTGTAACTGCATTTGTAAATGAAATTCAAGCCTAGAAAGTACCCCCGTAGTTCACTTTACCCCGTCTTACCCTAATCATCACAGAAAAAATTTGAAAATTGCGAGCACTTAAAATGCAGGCTACGTGGTGCATTCGTCAAAATAAATGAAAGTCTTCAAGTTCATGTCAGATGTGATCCATCGTTTTAAAGGAACGCGGGCACGAGGGCACGCCAACATCGATGGCACGAGGGCACGCCAAAAATTTGGGCACGAGGGCACGAGGGCACGAGGGCATAAGGGCACGCCAACGCTGATGGCACGAGGGCACGCCGAAAATTTGGGCACGCAGGCACGAGGAGATTGAAGGGCACGCAGGGCACGCAGGGCACGCGATTTAACAGACTCTCTGTTTTATGTGGGTTTTGGGTTTGCTCTTTAGTCTGACATCTACTGGAGTCACGGATTGCACTAAATGGATCCTGCCTAGCAAACAACGTTGTGGCAAAACGATATCATGCTTTGAAACATTTTTTACCTCGACATTAACAATACTAGTTCTTCCTCTTTTTAGTGTAAATAAGCTGTCAGAAACGAATAGTCCAAAAGGAAGTTCAGAATTTTCGCTCTATTCGAAAAGTACAGGCGTGTCGTTTGCTGTTGGGCCATGGTTCAATCGACAACGAACTTTCGAAGTTTGGCCCTGTCTAATTTCTTTGTTCTGTTCATTCATTTTTAACAAACAGAGATCTAGCTCATCGTTTTCTTTGATTAAGTCTGTAAAGGTGGATACATTTGTCGAGGCTATAGTTGGGAATATACCCAGGGGGGACTCAGCAGATACGCATACCGGGGGGTCAGTCCAAGAAATTTTCAGGCAACTCAAAAATATCATTTCAGCTTCACTGCAACCCAAAAATATCACCTCATTTTATACTTAGAAACCAGTAAATGAACATAAAATGTCCCGAAACGATGCAAATAGAAAAGAGCATTGCCTCTAATGAACCCAGAAATATCAGTTCAACGATGTTTGGTATCAAAAAATATCATGAACATAGTTTTAGTTTTCTTTGGACCCAAAAATATCACTTTTCACAATATTCTAACCCAAAAATATCGGACTTACCTCCCCGTATGTGTATGTGCTGAGTGCCCCCCCCCCTGGGCGAATATATGTGTCAGATCTGTTCCAGACAAACCTAGTTTCACTAGTTCTTTGATTATATTATATCCTACGAGTGGTACATTGATTTGTCTCTGGTTACAAGAAAAGGTACTACAATTGGTTCTTGACTTTCCGTAAGTTTAAATGTTATTTCTACCCAGCCTATGTATGGAATACTCGATCCGTTTGCAGCAGTCACGTTCAAATTACAATCGAGCGACTCCAAAATTTCCTTGATTTCCTCGCGTGGAAAATTTTCTCGAACAAAGTTTTCAGAAAGAATCGAAACTTGGGCACCAGCGTCCCATAACGCTTGAACTGGTTTTCCATCAAAAGTGCAATTAATGATACATCGTTCTCCAACGAGCTTAGCAAACCTTTGAGATTTTTCGGTGTCAGATGGCTGACAAATCTATTTGCAATGACGGGGCAATGACGCTCTCAGACGCTGAAGTCGACAAAGTCTTAATAGCGTTACACAAAATTTTATGATCATCCCAACGTTTCTTTTGGCATGATTTATTGCGATATGTTACGGCTTTACATTCATTACATTGTAATTTGCATGAAATTTGCTCTTTCCCAGAATTCCTTGAAAACACTATACACTAGCATCGTTGAACCCCACTTCCGCTACTGTTGCGCTGTATGGGGATGCTGTGGCATTAGTGAATTCTCGAAACTTTAGAAGCTTAAAAACAGAGCAGCTAGGATCATCACTAATAGCAGTTTTGATGCCTCTAGCAAACCACTTATCAGGAATCTAGGTTGGAAAACAGTGAATGACATGATTATACACGAAAGCAGGACAATGGTATACAAGTCTATCAACAATATAGCTCCCCCATATATGAGCGAAATGTTCACAAGAAATTCACAAGATGCAACACGGCAGCTACGCAATACAAACACTGACTTAAACCTGCCAAAGAAAAGGACATGTAATGGGCAGAAGTCATTCTCGTTTAGAGGTGTAGCAAAATAAACTTTGTTTCTGGCGCCCAAGATTTTCAGGAGATATTGTTGAGCTGACTCTCTTGGTCCTTGGCAAGTAGTGACCAATTCCTGGAACAGGTCAGCTGCAGTTTTCTCTTGAAAAAACACGCGCAAAAACTTGCGTAGCTTTGCAAGGGAGCGATCGGGCAAAGTAAGAATATAGTTTCTCAAGCTACTATGTGGAGAAGTCGATTTAGGCCTGGTTCAGACGTCGAACTTTTCATGCGCCGAACTTAATGCCAATTCAGGTCGACCCAAATACAGTTAATCCCCGTTTGATTCAGACGTCGCATTTTTCATGTGCCGAACTTATCGTTTTGCAGCTTCTTCATGATCACTGTCACCCTCAATTTCACCAGCTTCATCACCGAGATCAATGGTTTCTGTTTAAAACAAAACTATGTAAAAAGGTTTCCAGAACATTTTTCGTGAGCAAGAAACGCTGAAGGGATGGAAAAAAATTTTTACACCGCGGAGTTTCCAATCAAGCTTGAATGCGCCAAGTAAAATTTTGGTAAATTCTTGGCTGGCTTCATATTGTCCCATAATATTTTGAAATTCATTATTTGTTGAATTGTAGCCTCTCATGATTTTACTAAAAAAGGAGAGGAGACAGAGGACATACCCGCCTTGGCTTCTATCTCTGAGTGAGGGCCTACTCAAAGTTTGGTTGATGCATATTTTTTTTATATTTCATATTTAATTCTAAAAGTTCGATGCAAACATTGTCAGGCCTAAGTGACGGTATGTCTGCTACATTTAAATTCACGGGAAATCGAGATGCATTGAGTTACCACCAATGAGAATTAAAAGTATAAAGTTAGAGAGAGGAACGGGTAAGAAGCTTTTTCCTGATGTTTGTGGAGGCGTTGGTGACCTTGGCTCTTCCGATGTGATGTTGCTGTTTGCCTTTCGTCGTAGTAAAGTCTGCAGTAGCCAACTGATTTTCGAGCGACCCAACCGTCAGGCTCCTCACCGTTTTCGAAAAGGAACATTTATTGCAAACCATTGTTGGACAACTGATGCAGGAATACTTCGTTGGTTTAAGGCAAATTGTACAAAGCGATTATTCAACAGCACGCACTTTTTCGAGCATTGTCGAGGTGAGGATTGGAAACAATAGCCTGCGTTAAGATGGATAATAGGTGCTACATTAGCATAATTTTGATGCATTTAGTTCGGAGCATGAAAAGTTCGACGTTTGAACTGAAACCGTACTTATTGCATTAAGTACGACCGGATCGGTCGAACTTAATGATTAGGTCGACCTAAATGATAAGTACAGAACCAATATTATTCAGACGTTGTACTTTTCATGAACTTAATTCGTTGCTTTAAGTTCGGCGCATGAAAAGTTCGACGTCTGAACCAGGCGTTAATTATCCCGTCAGCTATTTCTTTTTCCGTAAAACCCTGCTCAGTTGCTGACTCGATTTGATGTATCAGTGAAACATAAGTAAGTTTATCTGCATGGCCAGGCGCGCAACTAGGGGGGGGGGGTCCTGGGGGTCCAGACCCCTGCCCTTTTTTCGAAAGGGCAAAAGTGCCCTTTTTAGGGCAAAAATTGTGTTAAATTAATGCACTATTGATCTGTATTTTCTAGTTTTCTTGGCGATCGAGTGTCAATATTTTTTGAATGGTTTCTTTAATTACAATGATCTTGAAGTAAGTTTGAGAATTCTCTGTGCTTGAATCGGACTTTTTCGTTCCGAAATTATCAGCATCAAAAATTGAGGCTTGAATACGGATGAAAGTCTCCACTTTCAAATAACATGCCAAAAGACGTGATTCACTTTTTAAGAGAAGCCGCTACAAGGAACTTTTATTACTAGGTGAGTAAAAAACTATTTCCGTTTAAAAGAACACTGCTCCCTGGATATTAAGGCAATAATATTGGCAGATATTTCATTTAGTAGTTGACATGACTGACATCAGCAACTCCGTTACAAAAATGTCCTGAAAAAGCCCCTTCAAGAAATTGTCAAAACTGGCTGAAATTCGCGACCAAAGTTTCTACCTCGCAGCAATGGCTTTTACATGCTTTGGTGCGTGTTGTCCTTTGGTAGTATGAAGGTATCATTTGTATCCGCGAGCATAACAGCATAATTCTGGATGATTTCGTTCTCCTGAGAGTATAAAATGCACCAATACTAGTTGAAGTCATAGCTATGAAGTAGAAATCATACGAAACTTTGGTGGTCATTTAAGGCCTGCTTTTAAGGTTTCTTAAACCTTTAAGGAATTTTCTCTACATATCCCTCACGCTCCCTCACGATTTCAGAATGGAGTGACCGACTTCATTCAGGTAAATTCTTAAATGATTTGAATATGTCCAGCATTGAAAGATCTTTCTTCTAATGGCGCTTGCTTTTCTTTTCCCCAACCGGTATAAGTTTTACAGAGTTCAGTGCACAGAGTCTTACAAAATGTGTGTGTACGAGCCACCTTTCCAATGGTAATTGTCTCTCCTTGGTGGGAATCACTTCTCCATTCTCCGACGATCTAGAGAGTGTCATTTAAGAAAATTCCCCGGGCAAGCCCCCTCAAACACCCCAATCTTCTGTTACCGCATTGATAGATATGTTTTACAGATGCAAACATTTGAAAAATATCCCTTGATTTCTGCTCTCGCCTTCTGATTTAAAAAAACTGACATTCCACACGACATTACTGCTTTAAAATGATCTGGAGTGTGCCCTTTTTTCTGATTTGGACCCCTGCCCCGTAAAATTGCTAGTTGCGCGCCTGATGGCCTGGTCCCCTATTTGACCAGATATTTCAAACTCTTGTCTCAAAATTGAAGGAGCTTGCATGGTAGAAGATGGAGCATTTTGGCTATTTTCCAGAGGGTTCGAAACTGTATCTCTAAAAACTCGCTTTCTTGCGTCTTCGAGTTTGTTCAAAAACATCCAAATCTTCCTGTTGTTTCTTCTTCAAAGTTTGCAGTTGATTTGATAAATCTATGATTTGTTTTCATCCTCCGTCTTTTCGAGAGGTGGAGGGATTTTATTCAAATACGAAATGGCATCTCTCAAGTAAACTTCCAGATCTACCTCACCAGGTTTGCTGATCAGTTTTTCGACATGACTTCTCAACAATTTTATGATTTGCAACTTCGTTTTTCCTTCGACCGATCCTGCAATCTCTAAATGCGTGAAAAGTTCGGACAACTGTTCACCAGTCTGCTGGTTTAACAATGAGTCAAGTTCTAACTCTAAATTGTCTATTTGCGACATTTTTCTACTCCTTATTCAACAATTAAGGAAGTAAAGAAAGCATGTTCAATTGTCGGCCTAATTTTAAAGATTTTGCAGCCTTGAGAGGCTGAATTACATACAAGTCTCGGTTGTGAAAAACAATGAATTTGGTAACAAGAAATATTTCATCATCCTGCGTTTGTGTTCCTTGAGATTTCCTTTGGCTCCTTGTCATGTCAACAGAGAAAAAAATGAAGAAAAAGATATACAGACTTAGCTCATCTTTCGATCTGCTCTTTCGTGTAATCGGCTACATCGGCAAAACTTCAATAACTGCAAGACAAACTTTACAACTTCACAAGGCACCTCCTGCAACGGTTTAGCTTTACACACACTGGCCACCATTTTAACACGGTTCCTCTGAGTAATCAGCTACCCCACGTCAGGGTTCGAAGCAATAAAATCAGACTTCTTGTGTATACAGAATCAAACTTCCACTGTGCAATATCTCGACTGACTTGAAGTCTATTCAATACTCAAATCAATTTTTGTGCTAAACCACGTGGTAGATATATGCCAAGTAAGATGTAAAGTATTAAGAAATACAATCTTAATGCAATCCTTAGCATGTTCTTCGGTTGCATCTTGTGGTATAATACGATACTAATGCAAAGCACTATTTGCTGAAGTTAATCTTTTCTTTTCTAAAATATTTTCTTAAATGTCTTTGGGTTTCATATCGACTAAGGTCGATTCCTCACACCAGCATTTGAAATTGAAGGATTACCCCAAGGAGCAACAGACAATCATGCTAAAGATGGCGTCAGAGGTACTTTTTATCAAGATCCTTTGCGTTCCATGATAAATTCATCAATTGAGTTAAATCGAAACTTTATGAGACGCAAAGGATCATCACAGAAATTTCGTCTGTGCTATCAATAGCGGTGTCATTTCAGGGGTGGCGCCAGGGGAGGGCTAGGGGGGCTACAGCCCCCCCCCCGTCGGAGGCATCTAGCCCCCCTCCCCCGTCGGAGGAAATTTTGGGTTCTCGTCGGAGGAAATTTGGCAAAATAACGCACGAAAACACCATTTTTCAGTCATTTCAGCCCCCCTGTCGGAAGCTCCAGCCCCTCTATCGGAAAGTTTCTGGCGCCACCCCTGTGTCATTTCTTAAAGAAATACCATGTCGAGAATGGAAAAAAGCCAAGAGCATAGTCACCCATAGTAGGTTATGAACTGCTTATCGCGATGTTTATCTAGCCTTTTACGGAAAGTTGATGTGACCAGGTTTTGAGATACTGCAATTAAAGTGCTAGCTTGCCGAGCTTTTTGTTGGAAGAATAGAAAAAAATTCTATTTCACATTGCAGTTGCATTAGCCTGCGTGCAGCCCCTACTGTTTCCTTTGAGTTGAAATTTCCCGTTGAATTGAATTCATTTTCTGGCGTCAGTTCGCGGCCATGACCTCCATTCTGCGGACGAGTAATAAATTCGCCACAGATCTGCCTTGAAGTGCATTATTTCAGGATGTTTCCAATAACTTAATCATTGCTATCACATTGCCATACTTGGCAAATCGCATTGATTCAAATAAGCTCCGAATTCAAACCAAAATTAACGAAAGAAATCGATCATAACTTCCCGTAAAAGTTGGGCCTAAACTGTCGCATTTCCACAGGACACCAAAGAGCAGAAGAAATAAATAGAAATATATTCTCACTGACTGGAACACCCTCGTTTTCAAATTTGGCCTCATTCAAGATGTTTCCTGGGGTCTCAAATGGCCTCTTTGCATACCCTCACGAGTCTCTTGGGATCAAGAGACATATTTAAAGGCTCTGTTTCATCCAGCATTCCTTGCACGTGTCGACTCTTGGTTTCCCTTTGTTTGTCGCCATTTTCATGGCCCATGAAAATGGCGACAACAAAGGCAAACCAAGAGACGACACGTGCAAGGCATGCTGGATGAAACAGAGCCTTTAAGCTCGAATTCGCATAGTTTCTGCCCTTTCAAGCAACAAGACGCCTATCTGCGGTTTTTCGAAAGGAATCATCGCTGACAATGGCTCAACAACAGGCACCTATTCAGCCCGTTATTGGGGCTTTAGATGAGGCCCTCGCTATAGGGCAGCAAGCTGATGCTGAAAACAACAACGCTGCACCGCTACCCGCTGCACCTGCTCTGGAAGCTAACTTGAGTTTAGACTTTGGACATCCTTTTTATCACCTTTATTCATCGAACGTCGTTCCTCTACGTGCAGCATCGCTCGTCTCGTGCTTATGGATCTGTTTTAACCTGTCTGAGAGGGTTTTCTTACTACTACTGCGTACAAGACGAGACTTGTTTCAAAACTAAATGAAGTATTTTTATTATCTGTATTCATGGTCCATCCAAAGTGCCCAATGGCCCAAGGGGCAGTCAAATATCGATTTTGTCCTAGCGTTATTCCAAGGTAATTATTACCAAATGTTTGCCCATTTTGATTCGTGACTGAAAAGTAGTGTGTTGGTTCATCTGAAAAGTGGTTATAAGTAAATTGTGACAAAGCCTTTCGCCCAGTTGGTGCATAATTTAATAGTGTTGGCCCAACTGAAGTGCATAAGTAAATTATTACACGATGTTGCCCAGTTGGTGCGTAATTTAACAGCGTTGGCCGCTGAAATGCATTAGTAGATTATGACAAATTTTGCCCAGTTGGTGCGTTATTTATTTGTGTTGGCCCAACTGAAGTGCGTAAGTAATTTATTAAAGTGATTTGCCCGGTTGGTGCATGATTTAATTCTGTTGGCTCAACTGAAGTGCATATTTAAGTTATGTCTATGAATGTTTGCCCAGTTGGTGCGTAATTTAATTCTGTGGCCCAACTGATGTGCATAACTAAATTATGACAAAATGTTTGCCCAGTTGGTGCGTAATTTTAATTGTGTTGGCCCATCTGAAGTGCACAAGTAAATTACGACAAAATTTTGCCCAGTTGGTGCATACTTTAATTCTGTTGGCCCAACTGAAGTGCATAAGTAAATTTTTAAAGTTGTTTGCCCAGTTGGTGCATGATTTAATTCTGTTGGCCCAACTGAAGTGCATATTTAAGTTATGTCTAATGTTTGCCCAGTTGGTGTGTAATTTAATTCTGTGGCCCAACTGATGTGCATAATTAAATTATGGCAAAATGTTTGCCCAGTTGGTGCGTAATTTTAATTGTGTTGGCCCAACTGAGGTGTATAAGTAAATTACGACAAAATTTTGTCCAGTTGGTGCATGCTTTAATTCTGTTGGCCCAACTGAAGTGCATAAGTAAATTTTTAAAGTTGTTTGCCCAGTTGGTGCATGATTTCTGTTGGCCCAACTGAAGTGCATATGTAAGTTATGTCTAATGTTTGCCCAGTTGGTGCGTAATTTAATTCTGTGGCCCAACTGATGTGCATAAGTAAATCATGGCAAAATGTTTGCCCAGTTGGTGCGTAAGTTGGTGCATGCTTTAATTCTGTTGGCCCAACTGAAAAGCATAAGTAAATTTCTAAAGTTGTTTGCCCAGGTGGTGCATGATTTAATTGTGTTGGCCCAGCTGAAGTGCATATGTAAGTTTGTCAAATGTTTGCCCAGTTGGTGCGTGATTTAATTGTGTTGTCCCAGCTGGGGTGCATAAGTAAATTGTATCAAGATTTTTGCCCAGTTGGTGTGCAATTTTAATTGTGTTGGCCAAACTGACATAGCAAATCATGATAAAATTTTTACCCAGTCGGTATGCAATTTAATTGCGTTGGCCCAACTGACCTCCATAGTCAATTATGATAAGATTTTTGCTTAGTTGGTGTGTAATGGGGTAGTGTTGGCCCAACTGGAGTGCATATGTAAGTTCTGGCAAAATGTTTGCTCAGTTGGTGCATAATTTTTTTTTATTTGTGTTGGGCCCAACTGGAGTGCATCAGTAAATTTATGGAAAAATGTTCGCCAGTTGGTGCGTAGCTTCGTGCTACTGGTCCAGCAATAGTGTAAGGGTAAATTTATCAAACTGCTTTTCCAATTTATTTGCGATATATAATGTTGGCCCACCTAAACTGTTAAGGAGTTTATCATGTTAGTGGTCCAGTAGTTCTATGTATGATTTGATAATGTTGGTCTATAAGAGCTTGAGTAGAATTATCTGTTTGATGGTCCAGTGGTGCACAGTTTGATAATGTTGGCCCAGTTGGTGTGGAATTTTCATATCCTTGTTGACCAACCAAAGTGCATCAGTAGATTTGACTATTTGTTTGAAGGTTGGCGTGTTACATAGTAATGTTTGTCCAAATAAGGTCTGTTTACGTGATTTGTCACAACTTGGCTGCCTAATTTTTTGTGTAATTTAGCAATGATGGCCCAGCTGGATGCATTAAGTAGCCTTGACATCTTGTCCACCAAGTTATCAAAAAATATAATGAATGTTATGGTTCTTTTGAAATTTATCGTTCACCCCAACTGGTGAATGGTTTACCAAGTGTTTGCTTGCAAGCTATTTGCAAAATTTTTCCTGTTGCCTGTTTGAATTCATTAGGAATTTTCATTATTGGTTTGGCATAGTATGTTTCTGTTCATTATTTGCCTCCATATTGCATCACCCACAGTTAGCTCAAGATCTCTGGCACCAGACTTTTTATATATCTTATGCATGAAATTTTTCTTGGACAAAATGATGCCAGCAATTTATGCAATGCAATTAGCTTTATTGAAAGATTATTAAAACAAAAATGATAAAATGACAATCATCATGATACCAATTCGAGGTAACAATTTTGCATTCTGTTAATATGTTAAGTCTCTTGCGCAGGTAATATCTTGTACTGTGGTGTGGGCTTGAGTTAAGCCCTCTCACTCTATGTCAGTTTCAAATGACTTCTCTTTGTCTGGCATTTTGCAATTAGCTGTGTGTACCAAGTGTTCTGTGTTCTTAATAGGGCCATTCCTTTTCTACTAGAATAACATGGCAAATCTACTTGACCGAATTGCTGCTCTTGAACGGTCCCAAAAGCCGACAGTTGACTCACTTAAGAAGGATATTTGCCAGTATTCGGCTAGGAAGATTGGAGATTATGACAAGTACCAGGTACTTCAGAAGGTCAGTCAGCTAAGAACAATTAGTGAAGAAACAAACGATAAGAAGGCAGAATATTATAGTGGTGTATATATCATTTTGCAAGAACGTGTAGACAAACCAGTGGAACAGTTCAGAGACTATGTTCTCTCTTTGCTGGGAGGTAAAGATTATGATCGAATCATCGATTCAGTTGCAAAAATTGATAAAACTTTCAAAGAAAAGACTATCAGTACGCCACCTGCCGCATCAATCGCCCCTGCTACGCAGCCACTTCAGCCCCATGCCGCTGCTCCATCATTCCTTCAGCCCACCAATATGGGTCTCGGAAGTCCATATGCTCCATACGGTTTCCAGCCATATTTGGCAGGTCATCCACAGCTCGGCCCTATGCGTGGCCCAAGAAGACAGCGTAACAGGTTCTGCACTTACTGCAATATGCAAGGACATACAGCCCCTTATTGCTTCAGCAGAAGGAATGGTTTCAGAGGACCCAGGGGGCCAGTTGTTAAACATAATTGATGTTGTTTTTCCTTGTGAACATGATTCTGCCTTGTGTTATTTTTGAACTATCAATTCTGAAGTATAAGAGATATATTATGACAACCACAGTTATGATATGATATAGTAATGATAAGATATAATATAATGATGATAGCAGTTATCAATTTGAATTTCATTCATTCTTTTGCGTATTTTTACTGCTCGCTGGTCTTGAACCAAGAAAAGGGGGTTTTGGTTGGTTTTCTTTCTGTGTTGTGTAGTTTGGAGAATGGAAATATGTTAATTCTGCTAGCCTTTTTCTATTTGACTTGACCGTTTCGAATCTTAAACATTATTAAAGTGCATTGTTAAGTAATATATTCCAAAAAAAAAAAAAAACAAATAAATAAATAAATAAATTGCAGATCGAGAAGTACCTTTGAATCAGGTCTCGTTTCAAGGCATTGTCATCAATTTTATTGAAATTATCGCATTCTAGGTTACTCTAAAGAGTAGCGTAGAGTGGAATTCAATTCGCTCAAGGAATCCTCTTCCTAGCCATCTGGGGTCTATCTAAGGACTGTACGCGGGACTTCGGTTTCGTTCTGGCTGGCTAGGTTGCAGGAGCACCCCACGAGTGTCTTATTCCTAATGCTTGCTCTTTCCAATTTCCTTAGCCTTACAAAACCTTGTCATTCGATGAAGCCATCGCAGATCTCAGCAAAGGAATTGGAATGAGGCAGGCTGGTGATATAAAATGGTGTGACCTTGAGGGGTTGCCCTGCACCCTAGCCAGACAGCAAGATTTGAAATCTGTCCAGAACACAAAGAATGGCATTCAAAAAACATCGGCTAGTGACGTAGTGTTTAGAGACCCAGATTATTTCGTTGCGGGGGAGCTTCATAATCATTTAGAATCTTGGAATTTCGTCTCAGAGGGATACCACAAAAGGGACGAGATCATCAAATATCTCACGGACGGAGTTTCCATCTTCGATTTCATGAAGCCTTTCAATGGAGAATTCAAAGGCGTAAAATACAACAGCCCGACTCCGCCCAGTATAATCCTTCCAAACAGCAAGAGCTGCAATGATTTCGAAGATTTCATATCGCGCACGATAATTGAAAGGGTATCGAATGGCTCTCTGGCTGTTTGGGGGAAAAAAGGAGATTGCTCACCGCCACACCTGGTAATGCCCATGACCATCGAGCCCTCCAAACCTAGGTTATGTCATGATGAGCGCTTCCTGAACTTATGGACGAAAGGTCCCCCTATTTGTTTTGACCCCATAACTGATTTACCCCGATATGTCGGTGAAGGGCACTTCCAAGTGAAGCTAGATGACAAGTCTGGCTATGATCACGTGCGGCTATCTAGGGACAGCAGTAAATTTTTTGGCCTTGCTTGGAAGAATTGGTTCTTCGTTTACACAACCTTGCCTTTTGGATGGAGCCCAAGTGCTTATGTGTACCAAACAATAGGTTTGGGTGTCTCAAGCTTCATTAGAGCCCAGAACGTACCATTAACCCAATACATTGATGATCGGCACGTTGGTCAGCTTCGCCCGACTAAAGCCTTTTCTACGGTCTGGTCGAACTTGGAGCTATCCGAGGGGGCGGCATTCATTACGGCATTGACTTTGACTCATTGTGGCTACTTTATAGGGCTGCAAAAGTCAGTTCTGCGACCAGTAAAATCTCTGTTATTCCTTGGATTCATATGCGATTCAACACGACAAGCTTTTGTTCTTCCCCAAGACAAAAAAGAGAATTTTGCTGTGCTCAGGGAATCCATCATCAGTTCTAAATGTGTTACGGTTAACACTCTTCAGCGATTCGCTGGGAAAGCTGTCTCATTTTCTTTAGCCATCCCCGCTGCGAAATTGTTTGTTCGTGAAGTAAATCAGCACATCAGTAAAGGCTTACGAAATTCAAAAGCTGTGACTGTCTCTATTTCTCTGAAAGAAGAGCTAAAATGTTGGCGTTTCCTGGACTCGTGGAAAGAATGTCTTCCTTGGAGAGATGAGAAACATTACAGCGTTAAATTATGCTCAGACGCATCGAATTCAGGCTGGGGAGGCATTCTTTCCCTGCCTGAGGGAAAACTGCAATCCCGTGATTATTGGAAGTCTGAAGATCGATCATCAGTTATAGCGGTTAAAGAGGCGAAGGCTCTTCACAATACCCTGTTGACTTTCAACAATTATCTGTCAAATGCCAGGGTTGATGCGTATGTTGACAACCAAAATCTGATTGCGGCCTGGAATAACGAAGGTGGGAAGAATAGTCAGCTCAATGACGAGATCAAAGGCATATTTCGAATGTGCCTGGATCTGGACATATCTCTGCAGTTGGTTTATACGCCCACAAACTTGATGGAGGCCGATGCCCCATCCAGATTCCGAGCAGATATCGATTGTCGTCTCTCAGAGGATACCTGGGCAATGGTAGACCGAAGGTACGGCCCTCATGATGTGGATTTAATGGCTACACCTTCGAATGTGCGCACACACAGGAATGGCCACCAGTTGAGGTTCTTTTCCCCAGTTCCTTGTCCAGGGTCTGATGGTGTAAATGTCTTTGCACAATCCTTTTCAGCAACGGAGAATTATTACGTGTTTCCACCATTTGTGCTCATTGGCCCATTGATCAGGTTCTTTGGCACGTTTAAGATGCAGTTGACCCTCGTTTCCCCCGATGTTTCCCCTAAGAAATATTGGTGGCCGCTATTGATATCCTCTTCTGTGGACAGCATTCTCATTGGAAAAAAAGGACAACCAGGTATAATATGGTTCCCTCCAGATAAGAAACAAGACTGGCACACAAGGCCTTTGCCCTGGAACCTTTATGCTTTTAGACTGAACTTTTAATTCCTAGCCTTTATAAAGCAGACTCTTGTGAAGCTTTTGATACTCTTTAGTAGTAGATAAGAAGGAATGTTAGCGCTATAACTACTCTTTGTTTTTCTCTTGTTGCATTCCTTATATCTTCCCTCCCATTCAAAAGGATTGCCCCGAAGTGCCGCGTTTATGGAAACCCGCAATTAAATGCTCCAAATGTGGATACCCCAATGATATGGATCACAACTTCTGCCAAAAGTGTGGATTTGCCCGGTTTCTAATCTTAATTGCTACCTCTCCATCTGTAAAGCAATTAATATAGATCTGCGGCAAGGTTACCTCTTCAGAGCAACAGACCAACACGGTTGTATCTCAGCATCTCCGTTCATTGGATCTGCCATAGCTAATAGATTAAAGAAACATCTTAAAGCCTTGTCAATTCATGAAGGGGAAACCGTTCATAGCTTTAGAAGCGGCTGCTCGATAACTTTGGCTTCCCTTGGTGTTTCATACACAGAGATTGCCAATCATGTTGGTTGGAAAAGCACGGACATGGCAGAATATTATTCTCAGTACGAGAAAGTGTCTCGCTGCAGCGACCCAAGTACAGTGTTTTCTGCTGCAACGGTGTCCAAGATTAGAGAGAAAGGGGAGCATTTTAAAAGGAACAATGAACTGATTGGCTTTAAGCCTCTTTTTGATCTCTCCTAGAACGGCTTAGCAGTATTCGTTTTCTTTGTATTCGTTCCTTTTTGAGTTATGGAAGGATTAGTTCCTTTTTCGCAATGAAGTGTTATAAATCAAACAATCGTCATGTCTTTTTTGACTACTGGTAATCGTTCTGAAAGTGGCTACTCTTTAAATCCGGCGATGTACGAAGCACTCTCCATATCTGAACCTAATTTGAATAGCGGGGTGGTAAAGGCAGTTAGAATAGGTTACTATTCTCACTGACTGGAACACCCTCGTTTTCAAATTTGGCCTCATTCAAGATGTTTCCTGGGGTCTCAAATGGCCTAATGTGCCTCTTTGCATACCCTCACGAGTCTCTTGGGATCAAGAGACATATTTAAGCTCGAATTCGCATAGTTTCTGCCCTTTCAAGCAACAAGACGTTTATCCAGATTTTTCGACCCACCCTCCTCCCTCAGCGATGATTCAACGAAAATACCATACCGCTATTCAAATCCGCGATTTCCTCGCACTCTCCATATCTGAACCTAATTTGAATAGCGGGGTGGTAAAGGCAGTTAGAATAGGTTACTATTTAGAAATTTAGTACTTTATTTAGCAAGTTACTCGATTAGGATTAGTTTCAATAGAAGCTAAAGTAAAATTGAATTGAAACAAGATGACAAACAAACAAGAAATACGTGTGTCCGCAGACTGGAGACGGGGCGTGTCAGTACAAGATTGAACCTTAACCCCCCTGGAGCCTGAATACGAGGCGAATTCATCAGCGCTCCCAAAGGGATTTGAAAAAAGGGATGGTCAAACAATTGGAGCATGAGGAAAGTCTCAACAGAATATTTTACAAAGATTTACAAGGCAAAATTGAAATTTACAAGTTTGTTGACGGATGCTGACAACAGAAGGGATTCTTGGTTGTCAAATTTTAATTTGCTCCGGAGATGATGAGTCTGCTAAATTACGTGCCAAGCGTGCCAAACGTGCCAACGTGCCTACGTGCCAAATTTTCTTACGTGCCAACGTGCCATGACATGCTACGTGCCAACGTGCCAACGTGCCTACGTGCCTACGTGCCAAATTTTCTTACGTGCCACCGTGCCATGACATGTTACGTGCCAACGTGCCTACGTGCCAAATTTCCTCACGTGCCAACGTGCCATGACATGTCACGTGCCAACGTGCCTGCGCGCCAAATTTCCTTACGTGCCAACGTGCCATGACATGCTACGTGCCAACGTGCCTACTTGCCAAATTTCCTAACGTGCCAACGTGCCATGACACGTTACGTGCCAACGTGCCTACGAGCCAAATTCTTTTTCGTGCATTATTGCTATCACATGTAGGATTTCTTACAAGTTTGCACTCGATTGTATCGATGTGCCAGCATGTCACTCTAAGATACGCGTCTGAGAACAACTTTTGGTTAAGGCAGAGCAATGTCAATGTGGGTATGGTTAACATGATTAATCATCCCATAACTGAGGATGATTTAAGCATCTTGTGATCTGGTAAAATAAGTTGTTTGTACACCCATCTAAAAATTTCCTTTTGTCTTTTATGAACCGACATTCAATGTGTGCTACACTGTCAGGTTAATCAAACTTTAGACCGGGGAAAATCTGCTAGAAATTATCGATAATTTCTTCGATACCATTTAAAAGCTCTAAGCGCATGAATCGAATTTTCAACTTACAATCGTTTCAACAGCGAAAAAAGCAAATAGACTAAAATCACCCTGTGGGCCCAAATTACAATCTCCCTCTTTATCCTACAACAAGAATCATCTTTTTGGGCAACTGAAACAGGTCCACATTTCCTGACAGCCGCCTGACGGGCAGGAAAAGTGGGTGAATATTTGACACTCGTATCGCAAGGAATATGAGCTAATATATTCTGTTCATTTTGGAAAGCAGTTTAAAGCTCCTTTGTAAGAGAATGCACGAACCTGTTTTATTCAAACTAAGCAGTTCTGAAAGCTTCTTTACTTATATACTTTGCCCTCCCGTTGTTAAAAAGGTAAGAAACTTTTGTATTTGGGAACTTTTTCCTTGGTCAATTGGAAATGTTTTGACCCTGTACAGTAACAGTAAATGTTTCGACTGTGTTTTCAATGTGAATTATGTCATTATCATGTTTAAGATCTTACCAAGTAATTTGGAAGCCCTTCTAGCAGCAAATTTAATAGCTGTACCCTTGGCAAATGAAGAAAATAAGCATCAAAAGGAAACAGCTTGTGACAACTTGGCACGTAGGTAAATTGGCACATGGCAGGCAGGAACTATGCATGTTTGCACGTAACATGCAATGGCACGTTGGCACGTAAATATGTTTGGCACGCAGGCACGTTGGCACGTTGGCACGTAAGAAAATTTGGCACGTAGGCACGTTGGCACGTAACATGTCATGGCACGTTGGCACGTAAGAAAACTTGGCACGTAGGCACGTAGGCACGTAGGCACGTAACATGTCATGGCACGTTGGCACGTAAGAAAATTTGGCACGTAGGCACGTAGGCACGTTGGCACGTAACATGTCATGGCACGTTGGCACGTTTGGCACGCTTGGCACGTAATTTAGCAGACTCGGAGATGATCAGCTTTGCCCGATTGAATTCTCGACAGAAATTTCCGAATGAGTACAAAACAACGTAATGACCAGGAAAGTGCGAGGATTTACGGTCTTTTTATTGCCGAAAACAAGAGTTTTTCCTTGTTATCTGCAGACTGGAGCTGTCCGCAGACTGGAGGCATGACCCTACATGAATTGCATAATACCTACCCTGGGTACCAGAGCCTCCTTTCTTATTTTATTTTCTTTTGAGGCTTTGGTACCAAGGGTACACAATACCTCTCGCTTCACAGGAGGCAGTGCAAGAGGAAGAGGGAGAGGTCGTGGCTGGAAGAAGATGTGACATTAGAGTGAAATTCGGTTGAATGAACTCAGGACAATCATCTAAGAAAATTGATTTGACGTTGATTTCATGATTAGATATAAGAGAGACAATTACTCATGCCAACATACAAGTCAAATCTTTCAATAGGGCACAGGAAAACCCATAAATCTTCCAATTTCACACTTATCAGCCAATGGTGCTGCCGTATTTTCGTCACATGACCGAAAATAAGCTCTTTGAGACGAATTTTCGAGTACCTTTACAAAAATCCAAATGGACATTCGAGTAATAAAGATACAGAGCTGGTTTTGCCACGATTCGATTCTACGGGCCCTACTCCATATTTTACATCTTGCATTTCAATAAAATCTCATTAGGGATCAGCACTTCATCGAATTTCATGCAACCGAAAATAGGCCTATATTCAAATATCATTTGGGAACGCAACAAATAAGATATACAATGCCTGCCAAAAGTCCTTTGGAACACTTAGGCCATTTCTTCATAATCCGCATTTCTAACCATAGCCATCAGATTCAAATACCCCCTCGCCCCCGAAACAATGTTGATTTCGAAGGTTATTGTCCCAGCATTCCAGCAGAGTCGCGGATCGTCCTATCATGCCGATTTTTTGACCACAACACAACATTGTTCTGAGGGGCAGAGGGGGAAATCGCAAAACAAGACAAAATTTGCAGAGGTGTTCCAAGACTTTTGGCAGGCATTGTCTGAATTTTATTTCGATAACGGCGTCGTACAGGAATATAAACTCCATGCATCCTAGGGTTTTCGATGGTCCTGATCTCATTTGTGACCACCAAAAAGCGGTATTTTTGCTGATGACGTCATAATTGGCAATCAAATCTACTTTAAGTGACTTGTAAGCAGTGCCGCAGAACGGACTTTGAAGTCTAGGAAGCACAACGAAAAATGGCAGAAACTCGTCGCAGAGCTAGCAAATAAATGTGTTTCAAGCAACTTTTACAATGTTACACGTTGTGTGTTCAAGAAACCTTAAGCGCAGAAAGTACGAACACTTTTATTAGTGACAAAAGTTCGCATGCCATGCCTTGCCTGGCTCCTGGCTCCTTCTGTACCATATGTTCTGTACTGACTGCTCCGCAGAGGACAGACGGCTCCCGTTTCGCAAATGGAATCACACTTTACAATTATCAGTTAACGAACAGTAATTCCCATTTTCTCTATAATTCACAAAGTAACATAAGATATTATGTGCCCAGTCGCTGTACATTATCGATAGTTTCAGAATTCACCAAAACTTATACTGGTTCTCTCGTGATCGAGGGAGGATCGTCGGCAATGCCAACGGTTAACGATAAATGCAGAAAGAAATTGGATATGGTCTAAATTCATATTTTGAAAAAATCGTTAACCGTAGGCTTTCTCGATTTTCTCCATATTACTTTGTCCAATCAACTCGAATGTACATGAATTGGTACACTTCAGTCATGGTACACCTCTCAAGTAAGTTAGGACCACTTTGCCAAACGTTGTGGGATGTTTAAACGATTTCAAAATCGTGTACTGTGGCTGTAACCTGTCGATTTCAAGCATTTTTGAGTCCAAGCACTTCGTAAATTCTATAGTCATTGTTTTGACTTGGTAACGTTGCGTCTCCTATTTTCTATACTTGCAGTGTTTTACGTGCTTAAATTGAAAGGCATTAGAAATGATCAGCTGAGCATGTAAATTGCCTTTTGTTGACAACGTTACGTGGAAATTGCAAACAAAGGTCGTAAGAACAATCACCTTGCAGATATTCCTCAAGGTCAACGTCGAAGGGACACACCGAAGGCTCGTCTCACCATGTTTAACAGGGTCACGTTTAGATTATTATGATCTGTATCTGTCCCAGTGTCTGTCAACAATTTTGAATGATTTCATTGCAAAAAATGTCACTAACAATTCTTAACTGTACTAGAATATTTCATCATGCCTGCAACCAATAGTGCAAGTAGAGAAGTCCGTGAAAGTGACTCAGGATTAGACTAGCTCCACTAGCCCCTCTATTTCGCTGTTGTTGTTGTTGCTGATGGCCAGCTCAATGAGGGACTAGTTGCCAAAGAGTATCTCAAATCGGAATTTTGGAGCGGAAAAATCTGCTCCTAACCTGATTGGAGCATTTTGGCGAAAACAATAGCTAATTCCTTTGTAGCCAATCAATTTTTGCTCTCTTTACTTTTTATTCCTCGAAAGCCTCCTTTTCAGAGTGAGGCCAATGCATGGTCCGAGATTTTCAAGAAACGCAATAATGGCGTCGGATCTCCTTGTCGCAGTTCGCAGCTCGATCGAGCAGAAGCCAACGAAGTTGTGGTGATTATGGCAGCCGTTTTTTATAACATGAGCAATGGGAAGAACTGATTGTTTGTGCTCTGACAGGACATGGCAAAGTGTGATGTTTTTGCAAGTTTTTAGAGGCATTTTCGAGCACATCCAACTCTCTGCCGGTGGTGGTTTGGTTGCTACTGTATCAGTCTATCAGTTTAGGCCCACTCCAGGTTGGTCACTTTTCGTTTACATTTAGCCAGGGGCGGATCCAGACTATAGCAACCGTTGCTCGAGCATAAGTCAGATTCTCAGAAACAACAATTCAGTATTCAATATTTCATTCAGAATATTATTGCAAATAAGCAATTCTAATTCGTCTTAAATGTTTGTATCATCATTGAATTGTGTGCGCAAGAGCGTAACCCCTTTGTATGCATTTTATTTCATATGTACGTCATCACCTATTTATAAGCCATCGCCCCCGTGAAGAAACATTTTGCTTCGTGCTTCGCTTTGTGAAAACATTTTACTGACCAGCATGGTCCTGAAATCATTGCCATTTTCTTCACTATATTCCAGAGCATAGGTGGGTCCGAATGTTATTGAAGCAGTTGCCCATACATTTCATCAGTATAGGTCTGCAAGCCAATGAGCGACCAGCTTTGCTTGACAAATTTTGGGCGCGAGCATAGGTGGAATTTGAAGTAACGAATAAGGAGCCGAGTTGACTTATGCTCAAATTCATTTGTCCAATCGAAATCAAAGTTGACCTATGCAATTGTTGTTCAAGTATCCAATAGAAATCGGAGTTGACCTATGCAATTGTTGTAAGGCCAAAACAAAGAGACTTGGATTGCACGGTGAGGTCATAGTCTAACAATTGACAGGCCTCTGAACCTCTGAAGGAATGGATCGAATACCCACCACGATTATGGACCTATCTTCACTCCTACTGTGGACTTGCTTCAAGCCTCTCTCTCCACTCCTACTGTTGATCTGTGGTAATAGGCCTAGGCAATCGATTTCAGAATCTGCAGCAACAATTTCCAGCGAGCCATAATGGTCCAAAGCTAATGTGTTGCGAGTAAGAGGTATGATATTTTACATTAAAGTTTACGATCATTTTGCTAACTGCTCAAATTCCATAAAGTTATTTGAGCTCAGTAGAGTACAGTATCTCAAGTTCTGTTACTAGGCGCCTGTGGTATTCGAAATATGTGATTTGAAAGAAGTATAAGTAGGGAGTTTGGTTATACCCTTGATCCTAATAATGCGTATCTCAGTAATGAATGAATGAAATTTCAAGTCGTGTTTCAAGATACAAGGGGCGTTTCCGATGATAAAAAGGGCGTGGTCCCCAAAAATTATTCTGGGGGCTTCGCCCCCAGACCCCCTCCTGCCCTGTCCTGAGCATAAGTCAGATTTTGGGCTGGATCCGCTCCTGATTTAGCTCATGTATTTGAATTCATAACAACAATTAAACTGCAAACAGGTTGCTTGGCATGTGAATACTGAATTTCTTGCCTTTCTGTTGGGCTTTTGTTTACAGCTGTTTACTCTTGAAGTCAGTGGTTTTGGTTTTGATAAATGAATGGATTTGCCTGAGAAGAAATTTGGTAGTCTAAGGATTTGCCTAAAAATTTGCTTTACTGTATTTTGTTAGCATAAGCAAGAATGGTCCACATTTATAAGTGGCTGAATCCAATAGTTTATTTAACATTTTTATTGCCTTGGTGTGCAAAGTTATATTTTATTTGGTGTTGGGTTGCACAAAGAAAAACAAAAGGGGGTGACATTTTTGCTTGTGATGTTAATAGTACCCATCACTTTACATTGATGTCAATGTTTTTAATCCACAGGGATTGTCTAAAGCAAGATAGCTACTTCATTATTATCAGATCTCATGTCAGTATGCATTTAGATGGCACTCATCTTGGGGAGATATTGTCTTTCTGATGAAACAAAGCACTGGAACAAAATATGAAGAACACTTCCCTTGAAAATTTCTTGTTTTTCAGATGCTACTTAACTGATTGCTAAAAATGACAATGTATAATGCTAATATTATTTCTAATGTCAAATCTTTGGTTTCTTGATCTTTGGTCACTCTGAACTTCTCTGAAATTTCAATTTTGTGTTCACTATACATGCTCCAATTTTGTCAGAGTCACAAACTGTTTTCAATCGTTTTCAAGAATGTCCTTGTTTGATGATTACTGATAACAGCAACAACAACCGCAAAAACATCAATTCCGTTCCGTGGTCCGAATTTTAGGCCTGCAGCGATTATGAAAACGAGGCTATCAAATCAATCCGATTTCAGATACTGTTTGGCAACAAGTCTCTGTATTAGCGACAGATCAGCTCTTAGGAGCATACAGAGATTGTGGAACCAGTCTAACTCAGGATCACCAAAGGGCAGCAAGATAAGTTGTAGCCTCGTTTTCATGTTTGATAAATCCACCCATTATAAGGCCAAGAAAAGATGTAACTTTGGGGTTTTCTTCAACAGATAGATACATAAACTAATAATCTATTATTCATATCCTATTTAAGTGCAGCAAGCTGGATAGATTGATTATTTGAATGATTCTGAGCGAAGTATCAGACTAAAATCAATGAAAATACGGAAAATTGTCAATTATGACGTGACAAATGTGGAATATGAAATTTTAGTCATGACCAATGAAATCAGCACCATCAAAAACCCTTGGATGCATCACATTGTCTTTTTCTAAATCACCGTTCTCAAAATAAAATTCAGACAATGCCTGCCAAAAGTCCTTGGAACACTTAGGCCATTTCTTCATAATCCGCATTTCTAACCATAGCCATCAGGTTCAAATACCCCCTCGCCCCCGAAACAATGTTGATTTCGAAGGTTATTGTCCCAGCATTCCAGCAGAGTCGCGGATCGTCCTATCATGCCGATTTTTTGACCACAACACAACATTGTTCTGAGGGGCAGAGGGGGAAATCGCAAAACAAGACAAAATTTGCAGAGGTGTTCCAAGACTTTTGGCAGGCATTGTAGCTTCCAAAATTTCACACCTTACGTGAATTATAGCAAGGAATAAGCTGAAGATGTTTCTTTGCTTCAGTTTCCAAAATCCTTGACGAGTCTCAGCTATTTGCTGTGAAGAAAGCTATTGGGCCTACCTTCATCCGCTGCAGAATGCCATTATTCTGTATTCTGTTTCATTATTGAGCGTCTTTGCTGTGAGTAGGTAGCAGCGCTATTCACCAACAACATAATACCAATTTCCACTATTCTCCCCTGAAAAATCGCCATCAACTTTGGTAAAGCGCGATGAACTTTCAACAGCTCTTCGCATCACTATCTATTCCAAGTTTTGTAACAGTGTGCTCACGTGGAAAAATTTCTGTTATTATCAAAGCGCTCTTGATGTCATGGTCAAGAGGTAGGTCTCGTATCGTTATCTATCGACAGAGACTTGGCCTTCGGTTTAGTATGAAAAAATGGAAGGGATTGAGGCCGGGCTTTCAAAATTATCTGTATTTTCTTCGCTTCTGAATTGGTGGAAGGAAAGGAAAATGGTGAATGCATATTTCAAATGAATGTGAATGAATAAGAAAGTTTTTTTCATGGAAGTTAAAGGGTATTATAACTGGTATTAGAGCAGATCATGGTCCCATGGTAGCAGACCGTGATTAGAGCTTGCGTCTTTATGGGAGCCTGTGAAGATACCTAGGCCCCCTATCATCTGAATAATTCAAATTATATATCATCAAAAAAATATCAGCTGCTACCACGGGACCATGATCTGCTCTAATACCAGTTATAATACCCTTTAAGTTAAAGTTAAGGGCTTTAACTTCCATGAAAAAAACTTTCTTATTCATTCACATTCATTTGAAATATGCATTCACCATTTTCCTTTCCTTCCACCAATTCAGAAGCGAAGAAAATACAGATAATTTTGAAAGCCCGGCCTCAATCCCTTCCACTTTTTCATACCAACCGAAGGCCAAGTCTTTGTCGATAGATAACGATACGAGACCTACCTCTTGACCATGACATCAAGAGCGCTTTGATAATAACAGAAATTTTTCCACGTGAGCACACTGTTTCAAAACTTGGAATAGATGGTGATGCGAAGAGCTGTTGAAAGTTCATCGCGCTTTACCAAAGATGATGGCGATTTTTCAGGGGAGAATAGTGGAAATTGGTATATGTTGTTGGTGAATAGCACTGCTACCTACTCACAGCAAAGAAGCCGATTTGAAACAGAATAATGGCATTCTGCAGCGGATGAAGGTAGGCCCAATAGCTTTCTTCGCAGCAAATAGCTGAGACTCGTCAAGGATTTTGGAAACTGAAGCAAAGAAACATCTTCAGCTTTTCCTTGCTATAATTCACGTAAGGTGTGAAATTTTGGAAGCTATATCTTATTTGTTGCGTTCCCAAATGATATTTGAATATAAGCTTATTTTCGGTTGCATGAAATTCGATGTAGTGCCGATCCCTAATGAGATTTTATTGAAATGCAAAGTGTAAAATATGGAGTAGGGCCTGTAGAATCGAATCGTGGCAAAACCAGCTCTGTATCTTTATTACTCGAATGTCCATTTGGATTTTTGTAAAGGTACTCGAAAATTCGTCTCAAAGAGCTTATTTTCGGTCATGTGACGAAAATACGGCAACACCATTGGCTGATAAGTGTGAAATTGGAAGATTTATGGGTTTCACTGTGCCCTATTGAAAGATTTGACTTGCATGTTACTCATGCCTGTTTTGTGCTTGCTCCTCTATTGATGCAGACCCCAAGGACGTTTAAGCCGCTGTTCCCTAGAAGGGTCCAGCTCCTTGTTGAAACCAATGAAATCTTAAGATTTTATAGTCATGAAATCAAAATTTCTTGTCAGGCTTTCAGCTCTAAAGAAATTCATAAATTGTTTGTGATGCTCAAGCACTGTTCTCAAGGTGAGCGGTCTCGGTTTATTGGTGTAATAGTCTCGGTTACTTACCTTATGCGTTCCTTTGGCGATGAAAACAATCATGATTGTATTGTTTAAGATTTTAACATTGTTTCATTTCAAAGCAATTAGATCCAGCTGGCTGACTTTGAATGAAATCTTGATTGTTTCGATGGCCAAAGGAACGCAGTGTTAATCTCCCTGGTTTCGGTCTAGCGTTGGATAGCCAGTGGACTTGCTACAAGTCTCTCTCTATTCTCAGCATATGTTTTGAGAAGCAAAATGTGAGGGGAGGGAAATGCACTGTGATCCAGCTCTTTAGAAATCATGGAATAAATGTCAAAACACAAAGCCTTTCAAATGCAAACACCGTCGGACGCATCTTAAAGAGGACACTCTGAGCTATTCAGAACAAAAATCCGTATTTAAATCGGACCAACGAGTGCAGAGAAATTGCAGTTTGAAGTTGACCAAAATTGTTAGGACATGTTTTTGTTTACATTTCCGGTCTATCACTTTTGAAATGGGCCTAAACCAAATTTTTCAAATTTTCATTTCTCCAGTTGTATTCATCCGATTTCGATAAACTTTTTTTTAGATTAAACCTCAATGTCTGCACTATTAAGCAACGTATGAGTTTAATGAATTTACGTCGATTTATGTCGTTATTTGGCACACATTTTTCAAGGAGTGTTTTTAGTAGTAAAACAGCACGAGACCCGTGAAATTCTTCTTTCCTAGTGCAAACAAAAAAAGTGAGGAAAAAAGAGTCTTAGCAACTCATTTCCCTCTAAACTTTAGGTATCGATGAAGATTTCTGCCAAAGGGTTCGTTCAGATTCGTTTAGGTAAAAATTTTATAGCAGATATAAAAAATCGTGTCATTCAGGCCAATTTGTGGTATTTTCTGTGATTTTCCATTATGGAACGTATATTTTGTTTCTAGGTGCTTCTACTGCATAATTTTTGGCTTCCATTGCACGGTTGTAATAGCAAAGGTTTAAATTGTAAATAAAAAGAGGAGTTATTTCATTATTTAACAAGCACATTAAGATTTAGGTGGGTCCAACGTGGTTTATGAAAATCAAGCCGATTAGCATTTTAGATCTATGACTTTGGGTACACTAGGCCCTAGTCCAAACTCAGCACTACAGTCCAAACTGTAGTTCATTTGCTTATGTTTGGAACAAGAGCTTCTTCTTGGTTTGGTACATAGATAGCCTGATTCTTACAACCCTGAACTTGACACTTCACAATGCATTAAGTCTAGATTCAACTACGGCTGGTACAAATTTGATGAACATCCAAACGAAGATGCCATTGACATTTGATGACAACAATTTTTGTTGCGGCTGTGACGATTGAACTTGTTCCACAAACTCTAAGTTTGATTTTTATCAAAAAGGTTTGCTTTTTAAGTCGCAGTTTTAATCCTGTCAGTTGCAGATAGTTTTCAGACGATTTTTTCAGCATGTGCGACCCTGTAATCAGTTTCAACGTTAACCGAAAATAAATGTGAATTTTCTTGGGACTTTATATTTAGCAGAAGGTACGAACTAAAGAAAAATTGATGTGATAAACATAGAGCCTATGTAGTCACTATAAATTCAAACGATTGAGGATAACCATATAGTTTTCGTGACTGTCCCCATCATGTGATGAAGCAAAAATTTGAGGCTTCCGAAATCTCTTACAAATCAAACTAAGACTGCCCCTTTTTGCTGACTTTTGAAACAGAAATTTAGTTGATAGATCAACAGCCCAGGGGAAGGGGTGCTCCAATATGTGGTCATATTGGCATTCATGGTAGTTTTTGTCAGAACATTCAGGGAATGGGGTAAACTATTATAATTTTATTGTGAATTTTCTGGCACTAGGGGTCATTATCTATTGAGCTGCTGTTCTACTATAATTCTGATACTGTTCTTCTTAGGTGACTTTGATGTTAGGCAATGAGTCTTAGCAATGCTTTGTTTTATGTTAAACAAAAATACTTCAGGGGTTTTGCGATGAAAAATGTTACTGGAAACATAATTTGTACTCAAGGATTGGGTGTCAAAATCTTTGACAAATTGTGGGACTTAGTCATAACAGAAATCCTTCTGCCACTCACCACACCTACTATAACCTGAAGGTGCTGTTTCCACGATCAGAAGGTGTACCTCCAGCTGGAGCTTTGTATCCCAAAAGTCATAGACGTCAAATGCAGGTAAGCTTGGTTTTCCAAACCCAAATTAAACCCATGTACGATTCAAGTCACTGAAATCTTAATGTCCTTGTTAAATAATGAAATAATTCCTTTTTTTACGATTTAAACCTTTGCTATTACAGCCGTGCAATGGAAGCCAAAAATTATGCAGTAGAAGCACCTAGAAACAAAATATACATTCCATAATGGAAAATCACAGAAAATACCACAAATTGGCCTGAATGACACGATTTTTTATATCTGCTATAAAATTTTTACCTGAACGAATCTGAACGAACCCTTTGGCAGAAATCTTCATCGATACCTAAAGTTTAGAGGGAAATGAGTTGCTAAGACTCTTTTTTCCTCACTTTTTTTGTTTGCACTAGGAAAGAAGAATTTCACGGGTCTCGTGCTGTTTTACTACTAAAAACACTCCTTGAAAAATGTGTGCCAAATAACGACATAAATCGACGTAAATTCATTAAACTCATACGTTGCTTAATAGTGCAGACATTGAGGTTTAATCTGAAAAAAAGTTTATCGAAATCGGATGAATACAACTGGAGAAATGAAAATTTGAAAAATTTGGTTTAGGCCCATTTCAAAAGTGATAGACCGGAAATGTAAACAAAAACATGTCCTAACAATTTTGGTCAACTTCAAACTGCAATTTCTCTGCACTCGTTGGTCCGATTTAAATACGGATTTTTGTTCTGAATAGCTCAGAGTGTCCTCTTTATGAAGAGTGTAACGGTTTTTGCATTTGAAAGGCTTTGTGATTTGACATTTATTCCATGCTCTGGATCACTGTGGGAAGGAGCGAGTCGCCTGTCTTTTCTCCCTGTTTCTGCTCTATGTCTTGTGATGACAAGAGAGAGACTTGTAGCAAGTCCAGATAGCCAGACGAATAAGTCGTCTTCTCGTCGAACGTAATCAGTCTAGTCGAAATATTGGTCTTGGATATGCGAATACCGATCTACGTCTGGACGAACATTCGTCTAACTTTTATTTGGTCTGGCACGCTCACAGTGGCTGGGAAGGTGTTCTTGGACTTTGAATTTTTTCTATAAACGAGGATCTTGGTTTGACACATAGACAGTGATTGGACAACTGATTAGGTTTGTATGATTCGGGTCCTGCCAGCTTTGACTGAGGATTGCAAGATTGCCCCTGGGCCTTCTTCGGGCCAATCCTCAGGCCTAATGCGAGCGCTCTAGTTCAACAAGTTTGAAGTTTTCTTCACGCGTTTTTTGTAAGAAACGTAGACCAGATCATAGTGCCAAAAGTTGCTTGATTTTTGTATTATTTTGAATTGAGTTTTGAATTTAAGCTTTGAAGGCTTCCTACTATTTCTCAGGCATAGTGATGCTTAGGCCTGGTGTATAGTCTAATTTCACAAAATTTTGGTCATTCCAATCGAAATAAGCACAACAGATGCATGGCAGGTGACATTTCCAAAAGTCCTTCTAATTCTAACCACAGGCACCCATACGTCAGAGAACCACAGAAAAATATTTCGGCAAGATATCTCATTTGGTTCAGGTTTTATGATCAATAGACCTTTTCACGGAAAGAAAAGCATGCTGGGAAAATGGCAGAGGAAGATTTCGACACCACACAGCTTCAAATTTCGCCAGGTTTTGCGATCCTAATTTTTGCAACAAACCTCTCTCCCTAAGCACAAACAAAGATATAAGAAATCTTGTCTGCATATTGATAAACTCCTTACACTTCAGGGATAACAAAATAGCAATGTGTTTGTGGATCAGGTTCCTCTAAATCTCTTTATGGGATGAGAAAGAAACCCAAGGCAGCTTCGAGAATCACAGAATCATGCCTAGGCCGTTGTGACCAAGCACCACATTTAGGCACATAATTCTGCGATCAATGGCGGAAATCAACTGAAATTCAAAATGAAAGCATTTCATTTGTGTTTGAATCGATATAAGTTGGCAGGCGGTTACCTGAGCGAATATGAATGGAAGGAGGTCAGACAGCTCAGATCACATGTCGTCTTTCTCAATGAAAAGTTTTGACTAAAGTATCTTTGCAGAAACCAGGTTCAATTTTCTTACAAAGCAAAAGAAACCCTTTTACTGCTGATTTTTTCATCCGGTGATTGTCAACAGATGTATTTTCTACCTTTTAAATGATATTTCTAGCAACCACCAATTTTGAAGTATCATCTTATCAGAAATTTACTCCAGTTTGAAAATCTAGGTTAGGCGGAGGCCCTTTGCTGTCCCTAGACTAAACGATGTTAACAGCCATTCCATAGTGACTCATGTGACAAAGTCACACATAGAATCAGCTGTCCAAAAAAACTAAAGTGATTTTTCAAAGATTCTGATACAGTGATGGAATGCTCTGTTGCCATTGTCCATGTTGACCATGGTTTTTTATAAAAAATCGTAATTGATGACACAAATTTTTGCGTTCATTTGGTGTGACTAGTGTGACCGTCACGTTTGCAAAGTCTCGACCCAAAGTTACCAAATCCAATCTTTCTGAGCAATTTCTCCACCTTTCATGAAAACTCTTTTAAGAACTGGCCAATGCTATTTCAGCTGCCACATGATCATAAACTTTGATTAAAAATATTGTTGCTCTCTGAAAAAATATAGTCAATGCAGTGTGACTCGTGTGACCCAAAAATGTGACTTGTGTGACAAGTGAGAGTTTTTTTTAAATCATCAACTTAAATCTTTTGCTTGAAGTGTAACATTGAAAACAGACTGCTTTAAAGAGCTTTGACATAAACTGGGTCACAAAATCCAATAACATAATCTATATACTAAGATGCGTCATAGGAATGACCCGAAACCTTTTGTCTTCCCGTTGTTTCCCCTCTCAGCACTGTAAACAGCATAACTAATAAACCGCCTCCCTCCCACGGAAAGTAACCCTCCCAGCTTTTGCTCCGAAGTCTGAAGTGGGTACGAATTATGGCATTATTTCCTTCTTCTGCAATATGGGGGCTGGGGTACATCCATTTTTATCCAAGGTTCAACTCCCAAGGGAATGATCTTTGCACATATCCTCATTGCCGGACTATCATTGTGTTGGATCTTTATCGTACTCCCGTCCCTTCATTTAACGAAAAAGCTAAAAAGAGAGGCAAGGCTTACTTAGATCGCTTTCTTTCTCCAGCTAAGATAGCTCAGGCACCAGAGGAAGCATAATGGAAGGTTTTAACTGGGGTCATGAATGAGAGGGGAAGCTAATTCTGAGCGAAGTGGGACTGAAAAAGGACTCCAAATCTAAGGTCATATTCCCTCTACCGATCTGGATTATATACCTGAAACTACAAAGAAGCCTTCATTCCTTTGAAATGATCAACAGCTTTGTTTCAGTTTGCAAGGAGGCTTATAGAAAACTTTTTAGCATTGAAATTTTCAAAGAAGGCATTCAAATAGGGTGAATGCATTCCGTTCGTCTGACGCAGGACCAAGTTAATGAATTCCTGGAAATGAGAAATCTGAGCAGGAACGATACGGACGTCTTCTGTCACAGAGAGATTCAAAGGGGATGCAATGAGAGGGCAAGTTTTCCTGGGGGCATTGGGCTAAAACGAGACAGTAGCTCATGTCTCCTCTAACTTTTATTGGATTGGTACTGCTACTTTTTCCAACCAAGAAAGGTGGTTGGAGGTTTAAGAGGATCGCCGATCTCTTCCATACCTAAGTGAGCCTTCACGGGGGCTAGAATTAGAGAGGAACTTTGTCTGGAGAGCAAAGGGGTGAATGAAGACAAAAGCCACCTATCTTCTCAGGAGATCGCTTCCAGCTAAGATATCGTATGGACGTGTTCTATCACTGAGAGCTTCAAAGTGGATGCAATGAGAGGGCAAGTTTTTCTGGGGGCATGGGGATAAAAAGAGACAGTAGCTCATGTCTCCTCTAACTTTATTAGATTGGTACGGCTTCTTTTTCCAGCCAAGACAGGCGGTTGGAGGCTTAAGAGGATCACGGATCTCTTCCATGCCTAAGTCAGTGGCGGATTTAGGGGGCAGATGGGGGCAACTGGCTGCCCCCTTCACGATGAAAATTCAGCTTTGACCCCCCTTTTTGGCAAGAAAAGCGCTCCTTATCCTGACCCAAATGCACTCTTTTATCAGTGATTCGTTCTGAATGCGGAGAAACATATAAACTAAGGCGTTATTCAGTAGAAAAACCAGAGAATTTTCTAGAAAAACGCCCAAAAATTTTTGCGCGCCTTCAGCGCGCTCATTTTCCATTGTGTTTTGGTGCCCCCTCTCCAAGTTGCCCCCCCTCTCAACTTTGGTCTGGATCCACCCCTGGCCTAAGTGAGCCCTCACTGGGGCTAGAATTAGAGAGGAACTTTGTCTGAAGAGTATTGGGGTGAATGGAGACAAAAGCCACCTATCTTCTCAGGAGATCGGTTCCAGCTAAGATATCATATGGGCGTCTTCTATCACAGAGAGCTTCAAAGGGGTTGCAATGAGAGGGTGAGTTTTTCTGGGGGCATTGGGCTAAAAAGAGACAGTAGCTCATGTCTCCTCTAACTTTTATTTGATTGGTACGGCTTCTTTTCAAGCCAAGACAGACGGTTGGAGGTTTAAGAGGATCACGGATCACTTCCATACATAAGTGAGCCCTCACGGGGGCTAGAATTGGAGAGGAAGTTTTTCTGAAGAGAGTTGGGTCGAATGGAGACAAAAGCCACCTATCTTCTCAGGAGATCGGTTCGAGCTAAAACATCATATGGACGTGTTCTATCACCAGTCGCGTAACGGAGCAACTAGGGGCCCTTAGTAATTTAGCTACGCAGGGGGCCCCTGAGGCGGCAGATAGATCAACAAAAGTTTGCCAAATTTCCAACATCAATACGGTGTTTTTATCGCCAAAATCACCTTGAGCCCAGCACATCAAAACCTTCATAACCGGCGTCTATGGAAGTATTTTAATGAAGGCACATTTGCACAAGAGACATATTGGGGACAGTGGCTGAAGCTAAATGATTGCGAAGTGACCTACACTTGGGGTAGCCAATCGGGAGAATTTTTTGAACCATGCTCTTTAGAATATCAGAAAACGCATCTTTCGTCGAGTTTTCATCATCGAATTCAGAAAAAGGTATAGTAGTCGACGACATGGTTCCCAAGGAAACATTCAATGTTAAGTTCAGGTATGAAACGAATTTTGGTAAATTCATCCGCTAAAACGGTCATATTCGCTAGAAGGTAGCAAGGCATTTTTGAAAAATTTGCCATTTACACCACCTACACCACACTAAACTTGCAGTTAGTTCAACTTATTGCGGCGTTCAGTTCATTAGGAGTCTTTGGGTCTCTTTGGAGGGGCGCTAAAGAATTCAGTGTGAATCAAAGCGACATGCTGTTTCGCCAAAGCTACATCAGTACATTACCGAAAATCGTAAGGGGCCCCCAAAGCTCGGGGGCTCTTAGGAGTTGCTCTAACCCCTACCACCGTGCGTTACGCCACTGTTTATCACAGAGAGCTTCAAAGGGGATTCAATGAGAGGGCAAGTTTTTCTGGGGGCATTGGCCTAAAAAGAGACAGTAGCTCATGTCTCCTCTAACTTTTATTAGATTCGTACGGCTTCTTCCTTCAGCCAACACAGGCGGTTGGAGGTTTACGAGGATCACGGATCTCTTCCATACCTAAGTGAGCCTTCAACGGGGCTACAATTAGAGAGGAAGTTTGTCTGGAGAGCATAGGGGTGCATGGAGACAAAAGCCACCTATCTTCTCAGGAGATCGGCTCCAGCTAAGATATCATATGGACGTGTTCTATCACAGAGAGCTTCAAAGGGGATGCAATGAGAGGGCAAGTTTTTCTTGGGGCATTGGGCTAAAAAGAGACAGTAGCTCATGTCTCCTCTAACTTTTATTGGATTGGTACGGCTTTTTATTTCCAGCCAAGGCAGGCGGTTGGAGGTTTAAGAGGATCATGGATCTCTTCTATACCTAAGTGAGCCTTCAAGGGGGCTAGAATTAGAGAGAAAGTTTCCCTGAAGAGTACTGGGGATGAATCGAGACAAAAGCCACCTATCTTCTCAGGAGGTCGGTTCCAGCTAAGATATCATAGGCAAAGAAGTAATACAAAAAGTGGCAATGATACGAAACACTGGAAGATAACTACAAGTTACGAACCAACGATGGATGCGATCATCCTCCTTCCAAATATCAGCGGAAAACACCATCTGCAAACCTGAAGTTGAACAGAATTCCTCCAAGTGGGGGGTCATCAAGGGGGGTAGAAACCCGCCGTTCCGCGTGATTTTCAGTTAAAATTCCCCGTTCGGGTCATTTCCTGCCAAAGATCCGCGTTCCTCCATTTCGTCATCAAAATGATGGCACAAATTTGTATTGTTAGACATCTTCATCCATCCACGTGGAAAGAGGAGGAGAGTGGCAGTTCAAATTCTTGTGCAAAGCTTTGAAAAATATTCTCATAGTGCTGATCAGAAAAACAAGGATGTGACCACGACCTCTTTTTACAAGACAACATATGAAGGATCCGCAAATCCATAAATGTTCATGAACATTCCGCATTCCGCTTATCATTTTCGAGAAAATCCGCGTCCGGTTGGGGTAGAGAATTCCGTCGTTCCGCAGAGAAATTGCCCGAATTCCGTATTCTGCGACAAATTTTCTTCAAATTCCGCTGTTCTGCAAACCCTGATGACCCCCCACTTCAAATAAGACAGTGGCAAATGGAAAATACGTATCCAAAAAATAGCTAAGGTGTTTTGGGATTTTTTTCAGGCTCCTGTTCACTCCAGTTGTGATGTCCTACAGTCCTTGTGAGTCTCCGTAATTTTGCTCTTTTTAGCCGATCTTATTACCGTTCATTATGCAGGCTCTGATATGCAGGCGTGTTTTTGGGAGCAAGAGAGCATGGCCTAAGAAAAGCCAGGAGCCAGGGAGCATGAGTAGAAAATGCGGGACCTTGAGAGCACATACATTTTACGAGAGCTCACTTCAAAAGTTCTATACTTTTCATTAAAATCCCATGCACCCTCCAATTCCTGTACAGGATTTCTATTTTGAACTGCCAAGGCAACCAAATGCAATTAATGAGTTCTTGATTTAAGGGGAGGGGGAACTTCCAGCCGTAATGAGAAAACAGCCATGTTTTGGAAACTTCTTGAAGTGCCCACTAAAATGGGAATCTTACGACTAAGGTACCGTTCCTCGCCAACGTAAAGAACGTGCTCTTGAAACATTTCTGAGGGCTTCTCTCCAAAACTCAATCTTTGCTGCACCAAAGACACAAATAAGTGCCCTCTTTCACTAAAATGCTCTTACGGGTTTGTTCAACACCCCAAGGATGCACTCCGAAGCTGAAGCAAATGTGTACGAGAAATCACCAAATCTATGTATTACCCAAGGTTTCCAGGGAACAGTGTGCAGTGAGAGAGAACTTCCAGTCCAGACAGATCATGAAAAATCTGAAGCAAAAATTAGCAACCATATTAGATACCAATCGACCACTTGAATTTAAATATTTGAATCTAAACAAAGAATAGAAGCATCATCCCAGCATCACAGGAATTATTGGGAGCACAAGACTAATTCTGAGGGGAGCAAAGTAGCATCCTGCTTTTTAAGAGGGGAGCAAAGGAGCAACGATCTCCGCTATCAGGGCCTCATTATGACATGCTTTGAAGGCCAACGATTGGGACAAATCTGCAATTTTAAAAATTTCATTCGAAACAAATAGTTTTGCCAAAGGTATACGAGATATTTACAGAGTCATAGCCCCTATCGCTTCCCGTAAAGTTACCGTAAGTCCTCGAATAAGCCCCAGACAATTTTTCCCCAACAAAATATTTTCCCAAAATATATTTTGGATTGGGCGTATTCGGGGGCCTTATTTGAGTGAGGGAGTATCTTTTAACAGGAACCAAAAATGTTACCAAGACTACTCTTTTCTTTTACTTGATGCTGCTCAATTTGCTTAAAACGGCAGATGCATTAGGATAATTGCTTTCGAGGCAATATCTATGGAACTCTGCCCTGAGTATGACATGAAGTCAGTCAAATACCCTAGGGGCACTCAATACACATGCATACGGGGGCGGTCAGTCCAAGAAATTTTAAAGCAACCCTACAATATTAGTTCAGCTTAATAGAAACCTATAATATCTGCTCATTTTATGGCATTTCATACTTAGAAACCTGTGCATGAACATGATAGATCATGAAACAATGCAGATTATGGTCAGAATTGCCTTCTTAAGAAGCCCAGAAATATCTGTTGAATAATACTTGGTGCCAAAAAATATTATGGACATAAGCATGTATCTAATGATATCCATTTCGATTTGAAACAAAAAATTAAAAGAAGTGCCTCATTTTATTGTTTTAATCATTATACTGATAATCATGATAATCATAACTTATTTCTTGGTATTGTCATAGTAACAGAAACAATAGAGTTAATTTGATCAACTTTGATGATCATACCTACTTTTGCAGCAAAGAAATAGAGGAGAGTGGAATCCATCCCCCGCTGGTATTGATCAAACCTCCTACGTAAGATAGGGTAAAAAAGAGGGTGTACATGAGAAAGACTTAGGATACAACTAAAGAGTAGGGCGTGGTGAAAAGAACAGTCAAGAACCTCAAGAGTGGAAATTGCAAGATTGTAGAGTGTATATTTGAACGGCCACTTTGTAGAGCGAGCCTTGACTATACCATTATGACAATAGTTTCTCCACATAGTGTGATGTCACCAGGCGCAGCAAATTCCACCCGAAGCAATTACTCGGTACGACGGCGGGCCAGCGCGGCAAGCCTAGTATATCTATAGTCCATTTAAAATCAGTTTTCAGTGCTCTTGAAATTTTTCAAAGGTCTTCTTTATGTTTGTAAAATCATGCTCTGCCAACTTTACTGTTGAGCATCTTGAAGATGAAACTGGCATTGGGGCATCAACTGCTAAAATGACATCAAATTCTCCCACCATGTTCTTGCCATTGCATCAATTTCGCCTTTTCACCTTCAACGGTAGATGGTAATCATATCTTGCTTCAAAGCCACATCCATTATGACTGCATTTTCCAAACCAGCATGTGTCATTATCTGGATCCACCAAACATGATGCTGAGAAATCCTTGGAATAAGCTGGAATTTCAGCAACATGGCCGTTGATTACACTCAAGGCAAGAATCATATTTTCATGGTAGATGCAGGTGCACACGTTTGATAGGGTTTGTGAGCCAAGGAGAACATTAGGTGGTCTGAGTTCTGCAAACTTGCTCAAACCAGTTTTAGTATCTGGGTTTCTTCCTTAAACATTCCATGAGCTTCTTTGATGCTCATATACATGTGTCTTTTTTGCATTTTTCTTTTCCCATCTTGGTCTCTGATTGTAACCACACCTTGCTTTCCTGGAGACATCCTGCTAATGTCTTCACGGACATAAAAACTCTTTACTAAGGCAGTTATTTGTGGTGAAAGTGAAACCTGGTGTTGTCTTGACAGAATCTCTTTCACTGGATCATTGAATTCAGTTGCCAGCCTTCTCAGTACCAACACCCTTTTTCTTGGGCTAGAAGGTAAAACACTTTTGCAACATTCACTGCTCTGCTCAGTGAGCTAATACGCCTATATCCTCCTGGGCTCCTTCGGTTGGCCGGAGTCAACCTTTCTTCTACAGTACTTTGTTACGACTTTTCTGCTTTCTGAGTCAGTCTTTTCTTCTTTTTTCTTCAAGTAGCTCATTCTTCTTACTAAGATCCTCAGCTTCAATCTTTCTCCTCTGCTTAGCTCTGTATTTTCTGCTGTATGCAGCATTTCTTGCCTTATAATCATCACAGAAATTTTCTCTACGTAGCGTCTCTCTTCTTCTTTTCTGTCTTTCAGTAGCACTCATTCTTGTCCTTGTTTCCTTATTTTGAGGAGCCATTTGGTTCAATTGAAATGTTACAGACTCGATATCTTTGTCAAACTAAAAATCTCTCTCAAGCCTACTGGATCTTATGAACTTGACAAAACCAGAATCAAAAGATCAAACTTTTTTGGTTGTGTTTCCATGGTTACCAACAAGGAAACGAGACTTGTTGCCTCTTTGTACAAAAAAGGCCAGTGCTGTATATTGTGTCTTTTACTGGCAACTTGTACCCAAGTAAAGAGTTTCCTTGAAATTTTCTATCAAAAGTCAACTGAAAACACCATTTGCTGAAGTGACTGATGTATTGTGACTCGCGTGACCAACTTTCGGAATGTTTTTTTTCAAAAAGTATAGGGGTAATCAATTTCAATTTAAGGGTGAGCATGTACATTTATATGAAGACCACCTTATGCTCTGATGATAAAAAAAAGTTAAAGGGTTTACAAATGAGAATACTTTTACAATAAAAAATGTGACTCGCCTGACCTTTCGGGGAGGGTCTTTTCATCATGGCATTTCATCAATATTTGTTTGATGACAAAGATCTTTTTAATTCCAGAGATTCTCTACTCTGTTATCAAGTGAATAGCATACAAACAAGGGCATTATCTTACTTAGTGAAAATTTCAGAGCTATTTTAGCAAAATGGTATAAAGTTTTGTCAGTGACGCTTAACAATAGTAGGACCATTGTAGCCATAGCCACGCCCATTGTCAGCCATTTTTGAGAAAAAAATTTTTGAATTGGCATAATCAGGGTAACCTGCTACCCAAAAAGCAATGTGTCCTCTTCAAATACCAAAGTTAAATTTTTCACCAAGATGTGTCATTTCCATGGAATGGCTAAGCCTGCAAGCGCCCATCTAAGATATTTTATGAGATATTTTGATCATTATCTCTTCATCTGCCACTCATGCTAAACAAATATATTTGGTATGATATTTAGGGTTAACCTTTCCTTGATCTGCATGCCCTTCAGGAGAGGAAGATTAATTCTTAAACTCATTTTGATGCACTTTTTGCTCGCTCTTTGTTTTCGTCTCGATCTGTTTTCAAAGAGGACTTTTCATTCTGATCGCCTCTGCATCTGATCCCCTTTGTCAAAGAAAGAAAGAACCTTTTCCAGTTTGTCAAAAGAGACAACAGGGTCACCATGTGGCCTGTACCAGGCAAGAACGAGAAAGGACTTACTTTTAGGAGGTTCCACCTTAATGCATATGATTTCTAAGTCGTCTACTGGAGCATCACATCAAGGTTTGTATTTGATAGAGTCTCTAATATAGATAGAGACTCCACCACCATTGCAAGTCCTTTCCAGGCGTTCTTGCTGGTAGCCTGCCACACTAGTCAACTCTATTGGGTAATTAGGATCCAGCTTAGTCTCATTTAAGGCAAGAATATGTATCCCTAAATTATTTATCAGTAACTGAATCTCATCTAGGTGACTACGCAGACCGTTAACATTCAGGGATGCAATTGCCATGCCTTTTTTGTAGCCCATATGCTGACGACACCCAGTCACTGGGTTATTATTACTGTGATCAGCTTCCTTCAATGAAGTTGATTTTGCTAGTGCTGCTTTGCTGTTGGCATCCTCTCTGTTTGGAAAGTTACCCAGATGTAATATGACCTGCTAAGTTTTGAGCAAAGAGGCGATACCCATCCTGGTTAAGGTGCATGCCATCCCTCAAGAGATGCTTGAAAGCAATATTCCCATGAGTGATGTAATCCCATCCCTTTCCAAGACAGTAGCGCCTCAGTGCTTCGTTTGCTTCAACAATCTTTACATTCAATGATGGATTGTATTTTTCTAGAAGAATAGATGACATTGTAATGTTGACAGATGGGTTCTTTTCTAACAGTTTCATACCTGCAGCGTCGATATTATCTACAATGTTTTCAACAGGAACATTTCTTGCAATATCATTTGAGCCCACATGTATTATAAGTTCCCTGGATGTGGCAATTTCTTTGTTAATGGTGCTAGAGTGTAGGATACGTTGTAGGATTGCAGAGATATTGGTGGATTTTTAGAAGTAACTCTATTGTGGATTCACCCCATCCACCAAAATCTGAGTGGAACACAATGGCCACGTGTGGGCAACAATATGGATCATAGAGATAACAGGTTTCTTTACGGTTACGTGACCCTGCGCCTTTAAGTTAAGTTTTCTTGGTGTTCCTAGCAAACGCTTGCTGTTAATGAATCATCAACAGAGCTGCAGTCATCAAAACGCAATTTTTAAAGTTTGATCTGGCAAAGTTCCCTTTCTGCTTGAAATCTTCATATGGACGACTGTTGTCAAGGGAACCAACCAACTCATACAATACTATCAAGAAACAGGTGTGGCACTGTTACAGTGGCAAGTCTTGTTTGGATAAAGTAAAGAATTTGTCAATATCATCTGGCATCCTTATTTTCAGTACATCCAATGTAATGATTCTGATGCTTACGAAGAAAACTAGTCTCCTTCAAGTGGGCTGATAATTAGGCCATTGCCATCCTGATATAAACTAAATCCTGCATTATACAATTGCAAATGCAAATGAATATCACTTTATAAAGCAAGCTGCGTGCATGATCTCATTCTTCAAAATGGCTAATCGGGGCCTTTAATTATGTTTGAGGAATGAAAACATTATGGTGGGGCGTTTTCTCCAACCTGAAGGAATAGACCTACCTACCTACCTACCTATATAGGAAGGAATCAGGAATGCGTAATTTATATAAGTTAAAACAAGCTGAAACGACCTGAAACGACCTGAAACGACCAGAAACGACCTGAAACCATCTGAAACGAGCTGTCCAAATCGGGATCGAGGCTGAAACGACTTGAAACGACCTGATTATCCTAGCAACGAGGTGTAGGTGTCAGGGGAGTCCTTTTGTTCTCTATGTATTGTCGCATTCTCTTTAAGAAACGATAGAAGCAAATCTAAGGGGAGTCCTTTTGTTCGCTTGTATTGTTGCATTCTCTATTAGAAACCAAAGAAACAAATCTTAAGGGATCCTCTTTATTTTCTAAGTATTCTTTTCAAGAAGCGACAGTGATGACTCTTAGGGGAGTTCCTTTGTTCTCCACGTATTGTCGTTAAGAAACGAAAGAAACAAAGTTTAGGGGAATTCTTAGAAAGCAAAGTTGACAGTCGTGTTCGAGGGGCAAATATATTCTCAAATTGACGTAGGCGATTTTTTGATTTTAGAATTGCGTGATTTCTTTCTGTATTTTTTGTGATCTTTAGTGATTTTTTCGTGTAATTTTTCAGTAATTTTTCAGTAATATGTGACTTTGGTGCTTTTTGCATGCGATTTTTCTGTGATTTTTGTATGTGATTTTTTTGTGATTTCAAGGAAGATGTACGAAAAGAATCAGTGATTTGCTCCTCGGCCGTGTTGATAAATCATAAATGCTTGTAAAGATATATGCTTTTAAAGCCTGGTTCTCTAAAAGCCTGGTTTCCATATGATCGCAAGGATCTCTGGTGACGCAAGGATCGCACCATTTTGTGACCAACCATTGGCGCTACAGATGTGTTCCTTTTGCTACAGATCTGTTCCTTTCAACAATAATAAATAGAGAACCAATGGACTCTCCTAAGATTTGTCATTGTCGCATCTTAACAAAAATGCAACAATATTTAAAAAACAGAGAGAATCCTTAAAGATTGTTGCAGAACAACTGGACTCCCCTATGATTCGTCACTTTTGCTGCTTAAAGAGAATGCGACAATACGTAGAGAGAATCCCTTAAGATTTGTTTCTTTGGTTCCTAATAGAGAATGCAACAATACAAGCGAACAAGAGGACTCCCCTTCGATTTGCTTCTATCGTTTCTTAAAGAGAATGCGACAATACATTGAGAACAAAAGGACTCCCCTGACACCTACACCTCGTTGCTAGGATAATCAGGTCGTTTCAAGTCGTTTCAGCCTCGATCCCGATTTGG
This sequence comes from Aurelia sp. 3 sensu Dawson et al. (2005), assembly GCA_964020215.1. NCBI lineage: Eukaryota > Metazoa > Cnidaria > Scyphozoa > Semaeostomeae > Ulmaridae > Aurelia > Aurelia sp. 3 sensu Dawson et al. (2005). Next base: position 16,948,180 of record OZ026572.1, read on the forward strand.
ATAGCTCGTTTCAGATGGTTTCAGGTTGTTTCTGGTCGTTTCAGCTCGTTTCAGGTCGTTTCAGGTCGTTTTAACTTATATAAATTACGATCAGGAATGTTGTAACAATAGACATTATTTATGCACACAATCCAAACTCTGGCTGTTAATGAATTCATCAGTTGAGCTGCCAATTCATTAAAAGGTAATGTTCCAAAATTTTACCTCTGTGACCTGGCAAAGTTGCCTTACTGTTTGAAATCTTCAACGTGGACGACTGCTGTCAAGGGGCAAGCGACGCATACTATGCTTTCGAGAAACATGTATTGCACTGATTAGGTAGCAGCTAGTGTCTGGCTAAAGTAGAAATTCGGCTGCAGTGTCCGCCATCATTTTTTCGCTACATCTACGGTTTTTGAAGCCTTTCAAGTGTTAACGCATTACTCCAGTACTTTCTGAATAATATGATACAAGAAACAAATGAAAATAAAGCATGTTGGAGATTCTTTGTCAAAGTCAATAGTGTGAAGTATGAGAACATTCTGAAAGGGGTTTGGGGCAAACCGGAAGGAGAGAGGAATCAGGAATGTTATAACAATAGGCATTCTTTATCACGCAATCGAAAGAATCAACGAAGCAATAGAGGATTGCGCTAAAGATGGCGGCGAGGAATTTTTTACCGAGATGCAGTGCATTCTTTAATCGAATGCCCATAGAATTGTTAAAGATTTGTAATTCGAACGCAATGCATCTCGGTAAAAAATTCCTTGCCGCCATCTTTAGCGCAATCCTCTATTGAGATATTTATAGACATTGTTATTGTACACAATCAACACAAGCGAGCGAAATAAAGTCTCTAGTTTCTATCAAATTTTGATGAGTTGTGATTCGACTTTTCCTGATTAAAGCTAATTACTTGGTGTTCCTAGCAAACGCTTGCTGCTAATGAATCATCAACGGAGCTGCAGTCATTAAAACGCAATTTTCATGGTTTGATCTGGCAAAGTTCCCTTACTGCTTGAAATCTTCATATAGACGACTGTTGTCAAGGTAACCAGCCAACAAATCCGTACAATACCGTCAAGGAACAGGCGTTTCACTATTACAGTGACAAGCCTTGTTTTGATAAAGTCAAGAATTTGTCAATATCATCTGCCATCCTTATTTTCGGTACCTTCAATGTAATAATTCTGATGCTTACCAAGAAATCTGGTCTCCTTCAAGTAGGCTGGTTATTAGGCTATTGCCATCCTGATATAAACTAAATCCTGCATCAAACAGATGCAATTGCAAATAAGTGTCACTTTAGGAAGTAAGGTAAGTGCTTGATCTCATTCTTCAAAAATAGCTAATGGGGGCTTTTAATTTTGTATAGAGGGAAGATATCGAGGTAAGAAGGTAGGTAGGTATCTACGGACGCTTTTCGTGCCAAACTTGTAACAATAGGTAGGCATGCTTGAAATAGTTTGACCATTGAACTTGTCATCAGTGCCTTAATTATGCTCGATAATTTCGATCTTTTATCTGGCAACTTGACAGCGACTTTTATGATGAAAATTAACTGTTAACAAAGTTGATCGCTTTTTGAAGCATGTCTAAATCATGAACTATTGATTGCAAAATTGAATGCTTCAGTAGATCTGCCTTGCTGTTTATCCATAGCTATCTCACCGACAGGATGCAGCGGGTAAAGGTCAATGGTTCATTCAGCACATGGACAGAAACCGTTCTGGGAGTACCACAAGGTTCGGTCTTGGGGCCCCTTTTGTTTAAACATATACTTGAATGACCTTCTTATGTTCCTGGAGGAGACCGAAATCTGTAATTATGCCGACGACACAACTATTTATGCGTGTGGTCCTAACATCGAAAAAGTCGTAATGCATTTAGAGAATGATGCCCTTAAGATAACTGAATGGTTTCCAAACAACTGCATGAAGCTAAATGAAGACAAATGCCACTTAATAATTTTTGGTGGGAAGGGGAGTAATGAAACAACAATCAAAATAGGCGAGGCCTGTGTGAAAGAAAGCACAGAGGAGAATCTTCTCGGTATAAGGTTTGATCAATCACTTTCTTTCAAGCAACACGTCAAGGCTCTGTGTAAAAAGGCCAGCCAAAAGCTCCATGCTCTTGCTCGAATATCACGATACATAGACACAGAAAAACTCCAGTGGTTAATGAGGGCTTTCGTTTTGTCTCATTTCAGCTACTGTCCGCTTGTTTGGATGTTCTATGATAGAACTTTGAATCATAGAATAAATCATATTCATGAAAGGGCATTGCGCATTGCATACAAAGATTACGAGAACGATTTTGGTTTTCTCTTGGAGCAATCTAAGTCGGTGCCAATCCATGTAAGAAATCTACAGTTGCTCATGACCGAAATTTATAAAACAAAATGCGGTCTGAATCCACCATTCATGAAGGAAATTTTCATGCAACGAAATATTGGTTACAGTCTAAGGCATGGCGATGACGCTCAACTGCCAAAGGTACGAACAACATCATTTGGAGTTGAGTCCATTGCTTACCTTGGAAATAAACTGTGGCAGATTTTACCGCAAGAAATGAAACAATCAAACAGCCTTCCCATCTTCAAAAAACAAATTAGATGTTGGAATGGTGGAAAATGCAACTGTAGGCTTTGCAAAGTGTATATCCGGAAAGTTGGGTTTCTAACAGGATAGTTCCTTTTTAGCATCTTTTATCCTGTAATATATATATATATATATATATATATATATATATATATATATATATATATATATATATATATATATATATATATATATATATATATATATATATATATATATATATATATATATATATATATATATATATATATATATATATATATATATATATATATATTTTTTTTTGATAGTTTCATTGTTAATAATGTATATTGTAAATAGTAGGCTTTAATTAGCTTTAATTTAGCTATTCTGTTTTCCTAGCCTACTTTAAATAGATAATTAATAATAATAACAATAATAATAATAATAATAATAATAATAATAATAATAATAATAATAATAATAATAATAATAATAATAATAATAATAATAATAATAATAATAATAATAATAATACACAGAGAAAACAAGACTTGTTTGTTTGAAAATTTTCGATCTAACGTAGATCTTCATCAGTCAAATAATGTTCGAAGAATTGCTCTACAATCCAACGCTATCAAATACGAATGTAAACTTCCATTAATGAAAGAGTCTAAAGTTCCTATAATGAAAAAGAGAATGGAGTACGATTAATGTGACGAAAGTGGATCAAACTGCTAAATATGTTTATATAATTTGTAATATGTCTTACCGAGCTCATTAAGACCAGAGTTTAGGCCGTTTGGCTCTTTGCAGTCTAACCGCGATATCCATAAGTTTTCAAAGTGTTCAAGTTTGTCCCTATCTCCCTCTAATCTTTGTAAAATGTGCACTTTCAAATCTTTTTCGAAGCTGCATGAATCACTCTCGTGAAAATGTTTGCCCAGTTCTGTGGCATCCGGGTCATTTTTCGCGTCACTTCGGTGCTTGTTAAATCTCTGACTCAATGTTGTAGAGGTGTATCCGACGTAGATCAGTTTATGTTTGGTACATTCAGCGGCATATATTACGTTTTTGCTGTTGCAAGATCCACCGTCAATATGACATGTTTTACCAGTCCTTGCATTCGTTATTTCATTTTTTTGTCCCATGTGGGTGCATAGTTTGCACGGACGCCCTCTTTTCTTTGTTTTTTCTAATGTACAGCGAACGGAAAAACCGGCCTTTGCGTTCTCTTTTGGCTTTGTTCGAACGAGATGGTTATGTAAGTTCGGATTTCTACGATATGAAACTATTGGAGGTTCTGGAAACACCTTTTGGAGATCTGGATGTTCAATGACCATGAAATTGTAGTGTCTATGTAAAATCTTGGAGAGTCCCTTAAACTTTTGGTGCCAGGTGATTACTAGAGGAACTCTGTTGTCCTTATTTTGTTCAACGACTCTCGGCTTTAAAAGACAGTTGCGATCACGTGTTTCTACTTCGGTTGCAATCTTTGTAAGTGTGTTCATTGAATAACCTCTGTTTGCATAAAAGTTAACGAACTGCGTTGCATGTTTACGATAGTCAGTCAAAAGATGACAGATACGTCTGATCCTTATAAACTGAGACAATGGATTTGAGCGAAGTGTATGCGTTGGATGATCCGATAGTTTGTGGAGGTAGGTATGTGTAGCTGTTGGCTTACAATGTAATTCTGTTATCATTGTTCCGTCGTGTTTCTTTACTTTTGTGTCCAGGAAAACAACATCAGATTTGGAATATTCCATTGTAAATTTTATAGTGGATTTATAGGAATTCTTAGCAGCGTATGAGTTACAATACGACAGGAAATGCATCAGCTCTTCTTGATTATGATCCCATACAAAAAAGACATCGTCTATGTATCGTATCCACATAACAGGACCTTTTTGGTATTCTTTCTTATAGTCGTCCAACAAATTAGTTTCAAACTTTGACATGAATAAATTTGCGAAGCTAACAGCCATAGGTGTGCCCATTGCGGTCCCTTTGATTTGGTGGTAAAACTTGCCGTCGAATGAAAGTGTGTTGCTCTTTAGGATGAAGGCTATGAGATCGGCTATGACATCGCTAGGAACAGATTTACTTGTGCGTCGTTCAAGTGCTTCTCTACCAGCAGCTATACCTTCCCCATGGTCGATGTTCGGATACAACGAGGATACATCCATCGTTACCAGAAAGGAATCATTGATTTTGCTGGTGTTATTTTTGAATTCCTCTAGTTTGTTAACAAAGTCAGTTGTATCTCGGATATATGAGCTTGTCTGCATTGCTGATGGTTTCAGAAAACTATCTACCCATTCCGATAGTCTCGAAGAACATGAACTATATCCACTGCAAATTGGACGAAGAGGGGGAAACTTTTCAAAGGTCTTGTGAATCTTGGGGAGGCCGTAAAAACAAGGTGTCCTCGTTCCCTCTTTCAGCCTGATTTCTTCTGTTTCGCTGATATAGCCGTTTACTTTAAGTTCGTCGATAATTTTGTCAAGGGTTTTACGATATATTGGATTTGGGTCATTGGATACTGTCTCATAGAATTCTTTATCTTGTAAGGTGTTCAAACAAGCTTCATTGTAGTCATTCGTGTTCATGATAACGATTCCACTTCCCTTATCTGCTGGTTTGATAGTGATTGATTCGTCAGATGCCAGTGAATTTATTGCTTGTCTTTGTTTGTCTGTTAAGTTATTCCAGTGTTTGTTCTTGCTAGAATGGATGTGTTCACTGAAATCTTTAGAGCAGTTGTACCACCAAATCAAAGGGACCGCAATGGGCACACCTATGGCTGTTAGCTTCGCAAATTTATTCATGTCAAAGTTTGAAACTAATTTGTTGGACGACTATAAGAAAGAATACCAAAAAGGTCCTGTTATGTGGATACGATACATAGACGATGTCTTTTTTGTATGGGATCATAATCAAGAAGAGCTGATGCATTTCCTGTCGTATTGTAACTCATACGCTGCTAAGAATTCCTATAAATCCACTATAAAATTTACAATGGAATATTCCAAATCTGATGTTGTTTTCCTGGACACAAAAGTAAAGAAACACGACGGAACAATGATAACAGAATTACATTGTAAGCCAACAGCTACACATACCTACCTCCACAAACTATCGGATCATCCAACGCATACACTTCGCTCAAATCCATTGTCTCAGTTTATAAGGATCAGACGTATCTGTCATCTTTTGACTGACTATCGTAAACATGCAACGCAGTTCGTTAACTTTTATGCAAACAGAGGTTATTCAATGAACACACTTACAAAGATTGCAACCGAAGTAGAAACACGTGATCGCAACTGTCTTTTAAAGCCGAGAGTCGTTGAACAAAATAAGGACAACAGAGTTCCTCTAGTAATCACCTGGCACCAAAAGTTTAAGGGACTCTCCAAGATTTTACATAGACACTACAATTTCATGGTCATTGAACATCCAGATCTCCAAAAGGTGTTTCCAGAACCTCCAATAGTTTCATATCGTAGAAATCCGAACTTACATAACCATCTCGTTCGAACAAAGCCAAAAGAGAACGCAAAGGCCGGTTTTTCCGTTCGCTGTACATTAGAAAAAACAAAGAAAAGAGGGCGTCCGTGCAAACTATGCACCCACATGGGACAAAAAAATGAAATAACGAATGCAAGGACTGGTAAAACATGTCATATTGACGGTGGATCTTGCAACAGCAAAAACGTAATATATGCCGCTGAATGTACCAAACATAAACTGATCTACGTCGGATACACCTCTACAACATTGAGTCAGAGATTTAACAAGCACCGAAGTGACGCGAAAAATGACCCGGATGCCACAGAACTGGGCAAACATTTTCACGAGAGTGATTCATGCAGCTTCGAAAAAGATTTGAAAGTGCACATTTTACAAAGATTAGAGGGAGATAGGGACAAACTTGAACACTTTGAAAACTTATGGATATCGCGGTTAGACTGCAAAGAGCCAAACGGCCTAAACTCTGGTCTTAATGAGCTCGGTAAGACATATTACAAATTATATAAACATATTTAGCAGTTTGATCCACTTTCGTCACATTAATCGTACTCCATTCTCTTTTTCATTATAGGAACTTTAGACTCCTTCATTAATGGAAGTTTACATTCGTATTTGATAGCGTTAGATTGTAGAGCACTTCTTCGAACATTATTTGACTGATGAAGATCTACGTTAGATCGAAAATTTTCAAACAAACAAGTCTTGTTTTCTCTGTGTATCATCTACTTTAAACAAGAATAATCAATCTTACTTGACGTAATAATAATAATAATAATAATAATAATAATAATAATAATAATAATAATAATAATAATAATAATAATAATAATAATAATAATAATAATAATAATAATAATAATAATAATAATAATAATAATAATAATAATAATAATAATAATAATAATAATAATAAAAACACAACTGTTAAAATGCCATACGTTTCGATTATAAAATCTTCCTCAGTGCTTTACATTGACAACAGCCAAGTATTTATAGGTAAAATTGCTTACATACACAGTCTCTAAGGTATAACTTGAAAGTAGAAAATTTATAAACCCTTTATTTTGTGCCGAATTAATACATGCGTAGCAGTTTTAAAATGAATGAAAGAAAATTTGCTACTGTTTGTCCAAGGTTGTTTTTCATCTAGCTTCAGCGGTTTAAAATCGACAAGGGACTAGAATCCACGCTATTGAAACCCAGGATACTGGACTAGATGGAGACTCCAAACAAAATAACCTTCTAGGACCTGATTTTTTAAAAAAATTATCTGCAATTAGGAAATTATGCAACCTGAAATTATCTGCAAATGGGTGTAACTTTAGTAATTTAGGCCCAGATGAGAGACCAGCTTTGAATAATCTGAAGGCGGATCGTTCGGTTGTCATTAAGGAAGCGGATAAGGGTTCAGGGGTGGTTGTATGGGATAAAGAAGACTACATTGTGGAAGCATGTAATCAACTCGAGGACTCTAATGTTTACCTTAAACTTGATGGCGACCCATCGGAACGTCTTCAGAATCTAATTGGTGATACTATCAGTATTATTAGAGAACGAGGTGATATTGATGAAAAAACATTAGAGTACTTCTTAGTTAACAACCCAAAGTTATTACGTTTTTACCTCCTGCCAAAAATACATAAGAGACTAAACAGTGTTCCTGGAAGATCAGTTATTTCTAATTCAGGATTCTATACCGAAAATGTATCGGAATTTTTGGATCATCACTTGCAACCATTAGCAAAACAAGTAAACTCTTATATCAAAGATACAAATCATTTTTTGCAGAAACTTAATGGCTTAGACAGCCTTCCAGAGGACGCTATCCTATGTACGGTAGATGTGGTGGGGTTGTACCCAAGCATCCCACATGATGAGGGGTTGGAATCCATACGCGAAGCACTTAACTCTAGAGGTGATCAGTCGGTTTCAACAGAAACTCTACTTGAATTGACGAAATTGGTGCTAAAAAACAACTTTTTTGAGTTTAAAGGTGAATTTTTTCAGCAGGTTAGGGGGACAGCGATAGGAACAAAATGTGCACCATCATATGCAATTTTGTTTCTAGCAGCTTTGGAAAAAAGACTCCTTGATCATCATGTAGAAAAACCATGGTTATGGTGGCGCTACATCGATGACGTATTTTTAATCTGGACACATGGGGAAGAAAAGTTGTTGGAATTCATTGATTTCCTCAATTCAGCACATCATTCAATTAAGTTCACCGCAGAATACTCTAGGGAGACAATACATTTTCTGGATGTTCAGGTAATTAAAAAAGAGGAAAGGATTGTTACTGATTTATACACGAAACCGACCGATACACATCAACTTCTCCACCATTCCTCATGCCACCCGAGTCATACGAAGAGGGGCATACCGTACGGGCAAGCTCTCCGTCTCCGTCGTATTTGTTCAGAAGAAGGGTTCTTTGAAAAACGGCTGGGAGAACTAGAGACATATCTTCTGGACAGGGGATATAGTAAGGGGGAAATTGATAGCCAAGTCAACAGGGTTACAGGGCTGGATCGTAGAGACCTTTTGGATCGCTCTCAAAAAAACAATGATGATTCGCGCATACCTCTGGTGCTGACCTACCATCCTGCATTCTTCAAAGTGCACGAAATTTTGCGCAATTGTTCAAATACGCTGTTTGTAGACGATAAGCATCGTAATCTCTTTCAGAATAAAATGTTTATATCTTTTCGGAGGGCAAAAAATCTTAAGGACACTCTAGTAAGGGCAAAAATTAAGCCATTGGTAGAGGAACAGGTGGAGAAGGGTACTTTTAGATGCAACGGTAGAAGGAGCTGTCAAATCTGCCCCATTGTCGTGGAGGGGGACACTTTTGGAAACTTTAATGAATCTCGGTCTTTTACCAACTTTTCAGGGGCATACAATTGCAACTCGCAAAATGTGGTTTATCTGTTGCAATGTAATATCTGCAACAAAATATATGTTGGCAGCACAACGACTAAGTTTCGACAACGGTTTAATGTTTATAAGTCCTATTATCGCACCTATGCCCGCAAATACAATGAGGGCAGCCTTGACAGTGGTAAGCCAGTCCCGCAGGCAAACTTTTTTGCTCATTTTTTCGGCGAGGGTCACCAGGGTACATTCGCGGTTAGTGTAAAAATTATAGATGGGGCTCACGATGTGTTTTCGGTTAGACGCAAAGAGTTGTTTTGGCAATATAAGTTGGAGACTTTCATACCAAATGGTTTAAATGAAAGGGCAGCAGATGTTGAGCTGGATATGTTTGCTTGCGGTATTGCTTAATTTTTATCGACACAACGGAGAGAAATTTTTTTTTTTTGACTTGGGACATCAGATAAGTGGTCGTGTACTCTGACATACTCAGAGGTGGCAGGATGGAACCCCCGGTCAAGCCATCCGGGATTTAGCAATTTATGAAAAGCAAATCCTGGAGGGTATTTTTGGAGTCTCTATATGGCCATCCGGGATTTAGCAATTTACGAAAAGCAGATCCTTGGAGGGTATTTTTGGATTCTCCATCTGGCCATCAGGGACTTAGCAATCTACAAAAAGCAGACCCTTGGGGGGTACTTTGGAGTCTCTATCAAGCCATCAGGGATTTAGAAATTTACAAAAAGCAGATCCTTGAAGGTAATTTGGAGTCTCCATCTGGCCATCAGGGATTTAGCAATTTTAAAAAATCAGGTCCTAGGAGGTTATTTTGTTTGGAGTCTCCATCTAGTCCAGTATCCTGGGTTTCAATAGCGTGGATTCTAGTCCCTTGTCGATTTTAAAACCGCTGAAGCTAGATGAAAAACAACCTTGGACAAACAGTAGCAAATTTTCTTTCATTCATTTTAAAACTGCTACGCATGTATTAATTCGGCACAAAATAAAGGGTTTATAAATTTTCTACTTTCAAGTTATACCTTAGAGACTGTGTATGTAAGCAATTTTACCTATAAATACTTGGCTGTTGTCAATGTAAAGCACTGAGGAAGATTTTATAATCGAAACGTATGGCATTTTAACAGTTGTGTTTTTATTTTACTTTTTCTGTTATTTTTGAAGATGGTCTGAGTTTATTTAATAATAATAATAATAATAATAATAATAATAATAATAATAATAATAATAATAATAATAATAATAATAATAATAATAATAATAATAATAATAATAATAATAATAATAATAATAATAATAATAATAATAATAATAATAATAATAATAATGTCAGAGTAAAGAATTCTTTGGAAATTGTATGTTTACTAAAACCAATATTTTTGGGTAGAAGTTTAATTCCCCATGTAATGTACAACGATGAGTAACTAGCAGAGACAGAAAAAAAGCAACTGATTTGTCTCACATTCTAATAGTGAACATAATCACTGGAGGTAAGGAGTTCACTTTGTGTCGAAGAATTCCATCTGTAAACTCCAAAGGACCCTTTTCCAGTTCTCAAATTCATAGCTTTCACGTTCCAGACTCCTACCTCTTCATTATCGATTATCAAAAGAATACAAAATACAACAGCAACACACAAGCAGTAGTGTCCTCTTTGACAGCACCACTGTATTGACGACACAGAAATTCATTCTCGCCCCAATACCTTACATGCACCGGAATTCTCCGCACATCCCCATAGGGCCCTATTTTTTCTCATTTTTCATTCATTTTAAAATATTTATACAGATATAAGTTTCATATATTTATACATGTTTTTCAAGCTGACCTGTTAAAAAATAACATAAAATAAAGGAAAATAGGCTAAACTAAGAACAAAAGAAATTTATATGCCTAATTTACAATATACAATGCTATAATACCTAATTTACAATAAAACATAATAAAAATGAAGTAGAAAATAAAGTTACACCGCTCTCATAGTCGTTCCTTGAAAGTTTTCAGGGAGGGTGCCAATTTTGCTTCTTTTTCCAAACTGTTCCAAAGTTTTGCACCGCGATATGAAAAAGCCTTTTGGCCATTGACAGTCTTTAGTAACGGTAACCTTAGATCAGTTTCTGTTGAGCGCAAAGACCGTTCTCTATCATCTGAATATTTTGTAAATAGTTTTCTCATGTAGACTGGGGCAAGTGAATTCAAAGATTTATATGTTAGCGTGGCGGTCTCTTTTCTTATAAGATTGTTGATAGTCGGCCAGCCAAGGTTCTGAATTAGTGGAGCAGCAGAGGCATCGTATGGGCTATTTGTTACAATTCTTGCAGCCCTGTTTTGAATTTTCTGCAGGACGTTAATTTTTGAATTACTACAGCAGCCCCAAACAGAGCTACAGTAACTCAAATGGGGCTCGACAATCCCTCTGTACATTTTGTTGAGCACATCAGATGGAAGATATTTCTTAGAATACTTAATAAGTCCAAGGGCTCGATTAGCCTTGGTCTTGATAGTATCGACATGTTTGTCCCAGTTTAGTTGACTATCTACTTGAACACCTAAGTATTTTGCATTGGCAATCATTTCAATTTCCTGATCACCTATTGAAAAAGATGGTTGAGCATCAGGCTGGCTTTCTATCTTACGGATGTTTGGTCCAGAACCTATGATAAGCGACTGCGTTTTCACAACGTTCAAAGAAAGTTTGTTTGCATGCAGCCAATCTTGTAGCTTCAGAAGATCTAAATTTAAGTCATTTTGCAGGTCACCAATGCTTTTTTAAGAGAGCGAAATGGTCGTATCGTCAGCATACATGCTGACATGAGACTTTTGCAGGGAAAAGGGCAGGTCATTGATGTAGATCAGGAACAACAGTGGACCAAGACAAGAGCCTTGAGGAACTCCACAATTTATTCCCTTCACATCAGAAGAAGAGCCATTTATCCTGCAAAATTGTTTACGATTATCCAAGTAAGATGTAAACCAGTCATGTTCCAGGCCAGTCACTCCATACATTTTAAGTTTTTCTAACAGGATTTCATGATCGACCGTGTCGAAGGCCTTCTTCAAGTCAATAAAAATTAGGCCAGTGTATTTTCCGTTATCTATATTCAGGTACCAATCATTGGTGCTAGCCATTAGGGCAGTAGCGACCGAGTGTAAGAGTCGAAAACCAGACTGATGCTCGTATAGTGATTTATTTGCGTCCAGGTATTCATAAAACTGATTAAAAATCAATTTCTCGAATAGTCTAGATATGAATGGAAGAACGGATATTGGGCGATAGTTGGACCTGTCGTCCTTGGCTCCACTCTTGAAGATGGGTGCAATACGCGCTATTTTCCAGTCCTCCGGAAATTTTCCTGCAAACAATGATTTGTTGAAGAGATCACACAAAGACCCGCCCACAACTGGCAAAGCAATCTTTAAATAAAAGCTTGCAATGCCATCGTGGCCAGAACCATGCGATGTCTTCATCTTATTCAAGGTTGAAGATAATTTATCCGTCATAATTGCCGAAAAAGAGAAACTCAAAGGAGGAGTTTCGATAGCGTATTCACCTGACAAGAGTGGATTAGCTTTTTTCGGGATTTTCTCACTGAGTTTATTCCCAACGCTGCAGAAATACTCGTTCATTGAAGACGCAATATCTTTGTGACCTCTGACTGTCTGGCCGTCTACAGTAAGACAAGGTACAACTGTAGTGCTAGACTTTTTGTTAATAACTTGGTTGATGGTTTTCCAAGTTTTCTTGAGATCTCCTTGAAACTGCGTAAGTTTTTCAGAAAAATATTTGCGCTTAAGTTGCGTATTCATGTTGTTTACCCTGTTACGAATTTGCTTGTAGCATTCCATCAGCAGCTTTGAATTGCCTTTTACAGCTTGACTTTTGAGTTTATCTCTCGTTTTAGCTAATTTGAAGTAATCAGCGTTAAGCCAAGGCGTGTATCTATCAGAAACTCTTCTACTTAAAGTAGGGGCATGTTTTTCAACAATTAGCGCGAAAATATGGGTCCACTGACGAACTGCGTCATCAATGTCATGAGCATTTGCTACAATAGCCTCCCAATCAACCGCGGATAGATCAGAGAGGAAGGCATCTTGATTGAAGTGTTTTAGTTGTCGAGAAGTAATATATTTATGTTGGCGTTTAACCCCACCGCGTAACTTTCTTATACAGTAAACAAGATAATGGTCACTGAGACTTATCTCTAGTACCCCACTCTCTGCGATGTTGTTGCAATTGGTAGTGGCAATATGATCAATCAAAGTTGAAGAATCCAGAGTAACCCTGGTAGGCTCCTTGATTAACTGTGTCATACCGAAAAGGTCGTACAGCTCATGTAACTGCACAACATGGCTCGGATTATTGTTTGCATGACTGAAATCACAGTTAGTATCTCCCAGAATGATAATTTCCTTTCCCTCTCTATCAAAAAAACTCAAATTTTCTTGAAGGCTGTCAAAACATGAATTAGGCTCACTAGGTGGCCTATACCAAGCTATGACAATAAAGGGATTGGAATGAGGGGGCTCTACTTCAATGCAGATAATCTGCAATTCTGCAATTCAATTCTGCAAGGTCTACCGTTTTTAGAAGACTTCGCAGACTTCAGATGCCCATAGAATACGCTCTATGTCAACAAAGTTTCTATGTCAACGAGGTCGAATCCTAACGCTTTGCCTATTTTAATCTCTTGAAATTTATTTTGGTCAGCTGTCCTTGCAGATTCCGAGTTTTGGATGTTTTTTAATTTCTGCACCATTTGCTATGACGTCACAGTGAAATCTATAGAAATTCTTGGAAATTAGGCACGTATTTTTTTACGAAACAAAGAATTTAGCCCAGTTCTGAAAGATTCTTAAAATCATCAGATTTTGAGTAGTCGTAATTTTTACGAGTTTCTAAAATATTTCATAACACTCTTCATGGTCATTTTCTGTCCCCTCGTGAACATTTCAAAACATGGTTTTTTGAAGCCTTCCCCGTGTTTAGACATTATTCAAGTGCCCCCGAGTAATATGATATAGGAAATAAATGAAAATAAAGTAAAGATATGTTAAAGTTTTTCTTTATCAAAATAGATATTGTCTTAAGTTATCTTTTTCCTGTACTAGACTTTCTTAATTTTTGGCGATCTAAGAGTTGAGTTTTTTGTAAGCAGTTTCTTATTAAAAAATACGTGTAGCGGTTCTGCCGACACAAAAATTATGTTACTCATCTGGATTTTAAGTCAGTCTATGCAAAGTTCAGTTCTATGGTTTGCTTGCAAAATATCGAAACTCCACGAAAAGTATCTCTTCAGGAGAAAAAGGAGTGGAGGGCCTTCAATCAACAGCTGTGGCCATGTTTTTTGCTTGCTCTGGGTTACTGTCTTTTTTACAAATTGAAAATGGCAAATGCATGTACACATTATAGGCCCAGCAGAAAACTATTTGTTTTAAGCCAAGAAAAAATTTGAAATTATTACAGGTAGTGGAGTACTTAGCTTATTCTATTTCTAAGTTCTAAAGGATGGGCGATGTGTGCATAAAGTTTTTCTTTATCAAAATAGATAGTGTCTTGAGTTATATTTTTGTAAGCAGTTTCTTATTAAAAATACGTGTAGCCGTTCTGCCGATACAAACATTATGTTACTCACCTGGATTTTAAGTCAGTCTATGCAAAGTTCAGTTATATGGTTTGCTTGCAAAATATCGAAACTCCACGAAAAGTATCTCTTCAGGAGAAAAAGGAGTGGAGGGCCTTCAATCAACAGCTGTGGCCATGTTTTATTTGCTTGCTCTGGATTACTGTCTTTTTTACAAATTGAAAATGGCAAATGCATGTACACATAATAGGCCCAGCAGAAAACTTTTTGTTTTAAGTCAATAAAAACTTTGAAATTGTTACAGGTAGTGGAGTACTTAGCTTATTCTATTTCTAAGTTTTAAAAGATGGGCGATGATGCACCAACTCTTTTGGAGAGGAAGACAGCAATACCAATAATTATTTCCTGTTAGTTGCCCAGTTCTCTTACGTGCATCGAGGTAGATCAATTTTGGTGGAGAAGATCAGTGAACTCTGCATGAAAGTTCGTCTTCTTTTCTCCTTCTCTGTTAATTTTTGCTTCCTTAGGCCCGCCATGTTGCAACTGGCAGATTTTCAAACATTATCCTTTGTACGGACGTAAGATAGTACTCAAACATAGTGGCGATAATTTGACAACTCTTGCTTAAACTTGACATATTCCTGGGGGGGGGATACATAGCATGTTGCAGGTACCGGTATGTGCCGCCCATAAAGGTGGGTTTTTGGGCCCAAGATTCTTTAAACAAGGGTCCCATTTTCGGCAGATTTTCCATAAACATGGGTGGGTTATCCAGAAAATAGCGAAAAGTAGCCAAAAATGGGTCGTTTTCCGCCAAAATTTATCATAAAAGTGGGCATGACAGCAAGTTTCGGAAATTAGAGGAGGGTACCTTTCTGAAAACTTGGCAGCAGACCCCCGTCTATCCGTAAGTCATGTACCCCCTCGGGGCATATTTGTGAACCAAACTCTTTATTAATATAAATTTCAATTTTCTCTCTAAAACATGCCTCAATGATATCCTCTGGATATCCAACTGCAAGGAGGAAGGACTTTATTGTGTCCAATTCAAACCTGAGTTAAAAATTTTCAGGCAGTCTTCAAAGACTGATCAGTACGTTTGTTTCAAAGTTTTTTTCTCTCATAGGAGATGGGCCATTGGATGTGGATTTGCGCTTTTGCCGTTTTGTCAGTTATAACATTTGGTCTTGTCGGAATAATTTCATCAGTGATCTACATCCTTATGCTGATGACCGGGTAAGCATAAATATCTCTTCGTGAGAGAGTTATTCTCATATACCGGGTGAGCCAGAAAAAGTTCCCACTTATGGAAATTCATAACACAAAGGTACGTTACATATTTGAATGATTCAAATTCTCGTTAAGACCAGAAATATCGAAGAATTTTTGTGATTTTTCTCCATGTCTCACGAGCACTAGAAATATACCGTGTGTCTCAAAAAGGTACCCCCTTTTGATTGGAAATAGGAACGAAACGATAACGATAAGATATCGCTTTTCGAGTGGACAGCTAAATCTATCAATCTTCAAGTTAGATTCACATACCTTACATTTAAGGTGGAAGGATAGGTAAATTTGCTAATATTTTGACACCTGATATTTTACAGAATAAAGAGAAGCTGCCAAAAATTGTTTGAAATTCTAACCTAGGCCACTCTTTAGAATAATATTTTACACTAATAAGATTCATAGGTGTGGTCATTTTGAAGCTACGCCCACTTCTTTGACCACACCCTTTTGCGAACGTCAAAAAAGCCCCTCCATGCTGGCACTGATAACTCTGCAACCAAAAAAGCTAGAGCTCCCAAATTTTTTACACTTTCTACCCACACACAGAGGTGTGCAACTAACTAGCCTTGGCGAAATCAGGGGCTCCTATGACCATTTTCTCATGCTGTAAAAATTTGGCTAAAAATTCAAAATTTTGCATTTACTTGAATCCATGTTACTGCAGAATAAGTCCTATTTGGTGGCTGATTCTAGTTAGTTGCACTGCTCTAAGTCTAATGAAGCTGCTGTGAAAATTTCAGAGAGACATCTTGTATAGTTTTTGAACAATCAATGTCAACCTACAGCAAATGTACGAAAATTGACATTTGCGGCAAATCGCGATTAAAGTTCATCATATTATTTTTTATATTTCAATGTCCCTAAACATTACTAAAATGCTCCAGCTTCATACTGGAGTCCTTCTGCAGCTTCTAGGGTCTCTGAAAATCCTTTTTTCTTAGTTTTTATCATTCTCCTCCTCTTTTTGCCTTCTCTGAACTCTTTTTAACTGAATGATATAGCTGCTCTCTGTCAAGTTTCTTGCTTGTGGCCACACAATGTACCCCTGGCTGAATTTGTAGCTCTTCAAGAACACCAGTTCCTGCACCATCAGTAAAAATTCCAACAGCAAGGTATGTAGCCAGTTTTACAGTTGGCAAACCTGTGTGAGTTATTTTTGGTGCCCACTGCCAAATAAGTAAGACATGCTTTTCATGCAGCCTTGTGTACAGTCTTTCTCGCATCCCTTTAGGCATTCTTGCTCATTGGCTGAGGCATATTCATTACACCTGCAAACTTTGACAATCCCTGGAAGCCAACCCCTTCCTTGCAGCAAGAACTGCTCTCCTTTTCACTTCATGTGAATGTCCAACCTTGCTTGCTTTTGCTTGATGTGAAAAACAAACGAAGTAGAAAAGTTGCATCTTTCTTTTCTGAATCTAATTATTATTGTTGAGGCAACCCCATCTTCATGGTCTCCTCTTTGATCATAATATTACCTCCTTTGCATGTAGGGCAAAGCAACATCTAAAACAACTCAGTCAGCATACAGATGTCTCTGCGAATCTGAATCCAGTTATTAGTGTGCAGCATCATTATCCAGAGAGAGTTAGTGGCTCCCGAGGCTAATATGTCACTCTCTTACGAACTGAGGCAGGCAGCCGCGTCTTTGGCACTTCAGTCGGAAGTTCATCAGCCATGGCATGTCCTCTGATGAGAGTGAATTATTTGGGCCTAAGGCCTAAAGCTAATTGGTATGGGTTTCATCAACATCACTGCTTGAGTTAGACAGCTGAATATCTTCTTTGGCCTGCTCCTTTCTCTTCGTAAATCTGTTTCCGTGAAACTGTCTCTTCATTCTCCTGATACTTCGAACTTTTATTTTTGGTGGCATAATTTCGTAACTTTGAGTTTGAACATGAAAATCAACTCTCGACTCTCGACTCAGCTCTGCTACTCAACTCTGCACGAAACTTGAGCTATCTGGCCTCTTTCTGAGGCAAATAGCCTCCTTATCGTCTGGAAATGGATTGGACTCTAGAAGCGAGGGCTGTGCACTTGGGGACAATTTTTTTCAAGAAAAAAAAGGTTTTTTCCAGCCGTTGCCATGGCAACCAAAGCAATTTCTTAGAGTGTGAGATATAAATTGGCATTTTTTCAAGAAAGAGGGATAATTTCCTCAAAATAAGTATCACACATGAAAGAGCATACCTTGAACTTATGAAATTCTCACTAAAATTTTTTTATCAAATTTGAAGGATTTTTACCTATTCTTCTACCTTAAAAATCGTCTATCAAACACCAGAGATACAAGCTTGAAAAGTCAAAATTTACAATGCACCCGAAACCAAAGGTTTTGAAAAAGGGCCTAGCCATGATTTGTATCATGGATATTTCCAAAGGATCTGTAAACTTTAACTTTCAGTTGTTTGCTTTTGAAAAGACTAAGAGACTCGTGGACATCGCCCTGAATAAACAAATACAATAAAAATGTGGTAAGAATGATAAAGTCGTGCCACTTCTCCAAAATGAGCGTGCATGTGCCCCTTTTCTTCTTCTTTGACACTTGGGATGGAATGCAATGCAAGGATTGATACTTCAAAGGAATAATTATCTGCAGAACAATTGAAGCAGTTCAAGGTAGGCTATAATTCTTTTCAAAAGAAAAAGATAAAGGTCAAGTTGAAATTCTTTTGCAATATGCCTGTGATATCAAATCATGGCAAGGCCCTTTTGCAAAACCTCTGGTTTCAAGTGCACTCCAACATTCGACTTCGAGAACTCATCTTCAGTGTTCGGTAGACGATTTTGAAATGCAATGTAAACATTTAAGTTGAAGATCATCAAATATGCCTATGAACACAAAAAGTCCTGATATTTTATACCTTCGTTCCTCTGTTTAGTCAAAAGAAGGTACATTTGTTGAGACACCCGGTAGGTAAAGTGAATTATACAAAAATTTCATGGTTGCAAAATGACTGTAAAATGGCCTTAAACATTGATCAGATCATAAAGGACTCCTCGCACAGAGCAATAAAGGAAATGCAATTGTTCATGGGTGAGAGCTATCCACTGCACATTTATTGCCATGGGACTGAAAATCTTTGGTATTTGTTTGAAAATTGATGTTGAGAGAGTTGAGACGCCCATTGCGTATTGTCCTGTGTACGGTGAGTCCTTATAATTTGACCAATGTTTTAGGCCCTTTTTCAGCCACATTGCAATCATGAAATGTTTATAAAGATGAATTTACCGATGCATGTATCGCTGGCATGACAGCGAGAAAAATCATAAAAATGTTTCGATCTTTGGGCTTTAACTAGAATTTGAATCATTCAAATCTGTGAAGTATTCTTGGTGCTACGAATTTCTAAAAGTGGGAACTCTTTCAGGCTCACCAGCAAGGAGGAAAAATCTTTTTGCGTGTTTGTTTACATTTTTGCGTGTTTGTTTACATTTTAGTGGGGCCAATCATAAGGCTCTTATTTTACACGTGACTTTGTGGTGCATTTGTAGCTAATGGCGTCGTATGAGCACAGAAGCTGTGGCGTGGGGCATTTGGAGCAAAACCATACTCCATATTTAGGCCCGAAGGCACATTAATTTCAAGAATTTTCAAAAGCTTTGAATCAGACAAGAAAGACTAGTATCTTTTCTAAAATTTTTGCCAAAACCTAAAATGATGAAATTTGAAAGCTCGAAAATATCGCAATTTGCTTTTTAAGGGTTTTTGCAGCCTTCCACTCTGCCTAACAAGGCCTACTTGACAGATGATGCTGTGTTTCCTTGACAAAGATTTGTTTCTACGCACAGTTTTCAACGCAACGGAAACTAATATAATAAAAATACTTTTCAATTACTTTTACTTCATTTAGCGACTCGAGCACAATTGTACTGGAAGGCCCAAAGTTTCCTTGCCGTTAGATTCTAAATCACAGATCGTTGTTGAGATACGTGAGATTGCCTATGTGATTCTTCTTCGTTTTGAGTTTTATTTTGTAGTTTGCTACATTAGAAACAATCAGATGGAAAAGAAACAAAGGGAATAAAAAAGCCTCAAGGCACGAGGGATAACTGTGAAACGTAGAGCTTTCTCTACTCTACTCGCAAGTATCTCTAAAATCAAATATATCCAGAAATTACTGAATTACTTTGCAAGGCGTTTGAAATTCTGCTTGACCTCTGGTTGACCTCATCCTCTCATCAGATTGGCCTTAGTCAGAAAACCGAAAGCCAAAGCAATTTGAAGAGGTAAATAAGTAATAACTTACCCTGTTTTCATTAACTTAGACCAAGCAATACTGAATAAACAAAGTTCCACTTGTTTAATCCTGAACAGAGCAAATTCTCAGCGATAAAATGAAACTGTTTTTACTTGCCATGTTTGACCAACACAGCCTTGACTGTGCTCTCACAATAAGTTGACGAATGTGGAATGTGCATCGATTCCAAAATCTAAGAAGAAATGGCGCGAAAACAATCTTGTCGCCAGTCTCCTAAAATAGAAGGTGTTTCCATAACAAACTTCATTCTATCTTTTTTACCGCAGTCATTTTCAGTTCATAACTAGGAAACTGACGAGTAAATGTATTTGATTGTCGATGTTATGATTAGACATTGCTGAAGTAAATTGGAAGCTTTTCGAACTAAAATAGATAAGCTCTTGACATCTCCAAACTTCGCCCATTAAGATATGAGAATTCTAGAATTAGAAACACACATGCAGTTCCAAACTTTAGCACTCTAGAAGCATTTTTTTCATCAACTAAGAATTTGGGTCAATAGTAAAAGTTTCTTATAACTATCAGATTTTGTATACTCAAGAGCTGCCATGGCAATTTTCATTTTTACTACCTGTGCTCTGGTGAATAGTTCAAACAATGTTTTCTATGCCTTTTCAACGTTTAGGTATTCACTCAGGTACTGTAATATGATAAAGTAAGCAACTAAAAATGAAGCAAAAATATGTCAAGGATTTCCTTTGTTAAAAATAGATACTTCCTTAATTTACATTTTGCCTGTACGTGGTTTCTTAATTTTTGGCGATGTGAGAGTTGAGTTTCTAATCATAAGCAATTTTTTATAAAAAGATGTATCCTTACAAGCAACGGAATTGTTTCTGGAAAGGATCTTGTGTCTTCTTGAAAAGGGACTGATTTTTCGAGAATTTAGTCAGCATTTAACCAATTCAATTGTAGAAAACACACCCCCCCCCTACGAAAGCTGTTCCTTAGAAAATATTCAAGCATTCAAGTTTCTTATTTTTTGTGTAATCTGAGGGATTGGTTTCTTATAAAGCCAGAACTTTTTATTCTTATCAAATAAATTTGTGTATTTCATTACATATAAACATTTTTGGAGACTGGAGACAAGATTGTTTTCGCGCCATTTCTTCCTAGATTTTGGAATCGATGTACATTTCACATTCGTCAACTTATTGTGAGAGCACAGTCAAGGCTGTGTTGGTCAAATATGGCAAGTGAAAACAGTTTCATTTTATCACTTGGAATTTACTCTGTTCAGAATTAAACAAGTGGAACTTTGTTTATTCAGTATTGCTTGGTCTAAGTGAATGAAAACAGGGTAAGTTATTACTTATTTACCTCTTCAAATTGCTTTGGCTTTCGGTTTTCTGACTAAGGCCAATCTGATGAGAGGATTAGGTCAACCAAAGGTCAAGCAGAATTTTAAACGCCTTGCAAGTGATTCAGTAATTTCTGGATATATTGGATTTTAGAGATACTTGCGAGTAGAGTAGAGAAAGCTCTACGTTTCACAGTTATCCCTCGTGCCTTGATGCTTTTTTTATTCCCTTCGTTTCTTTTCCATCGGATTGTTCCTAATGTAGCAAACTACAAAATAAAACTCAAAACGAAGAAGAATCACATAGGCAATCTCACGTATTTCAACAACGATCTGTGATTTAGAATCTAACAGGCAAGGAAACTTTGGGCCTTCCAGTACAATTGTGCTTGTGTTGTTAAATGAAGAAAAAAGTAGTTGAAAAGTATTTTCATAACATTAGTTTCCGTTGTGCTGAAAACTGTGCTGTAGAAACAAATTTACATATCTGTCAAGTAGGCCTTGTTAGGCAGAATGGAGGGCGGCAAAAATCGTTAAAAAGCTAACAGCGATATTTTCGAGCTTTCAAATTTCATCATTTTAGGCTTTGGCAAAAATTTTAGGAAGGTATCAGTCTTTCTTGTCTGATTCAAAGTTTTTGAAAACTCTCGAAAAATTAATGTGCTTCCGGGCCTAAATATGGAGTATGGTTTTGCTCCGAATGCCCCACGCCACAGCTTCTGTGTTCATACGACGCCATTAGCTACAAATCTACCACAAAGTTACGTGAAATGTAGGAGCCTTGTGATTGGCTCCCAAGAAAAACGTAAACAAACACGCACAAAATATAAACAAACACGCATAAAATGTAAACAAACACGCAAAAGCCAAAAGATCTTTCCTCCTTGCTAGGCTCACCTGGTATAGTCCAGTTGCTGCAAGGTAAAGATTGCTGGAAAAAAGAACCAACTGTGTGTGTTTTGTCGCAATGCATGTTTCAACTACTACTACCTGATAGCATATCGAAAGTCAAGGTAAATGTTATCCATCTATACACCTATCCATCTGAAGGTAACCTGTCAAATTGTTCAACTGAAGGAAAGGTCCCTACCTGTATGAGAAGAGGGAGCCCGATCCCAGCTATCGCAAGAACGACGGCGACAACTACAGCAACGATGACAACCACAACAACGTCTTTACTTTTGCTTAGACTCAAACTCTTGCTTTGACGCGGTCGTGAATCACGGTGGGGCGCTATAAAACTCTCAATAACGCTGGAAGGGTAAATAAAAAAGAGAAAATGTTCACACCTCTCGACATTTCAGACCCTTCTCTTTCTTAATCGTCAATAATTTTTTTTGTTTAGTCGCCCTTTAATTCACGTTCTTTAGTGTGTAGCCCTGCGTGGCATCAGTTGTCATCCAAAAGTAGTCCTCAATCGCGACTGCGTGATCTGATGTTGTTGCAAATATCTCGCGGCTCCTTCTTCTGGCGTGGAGCACACACTCTTGCCACATTCTTCCTTGTGATTGCGAAATGAAAGATGTTTCCTTTCTTTACAATGATTTGACTGGGGAGAGCATCCTTATTTCGTTTTCATTTCATTTAAAAATTTTTTATACATGTTGACCCCATGAGTCTAAGACTGCTTTACAGGGGGCCGTGTTAAAAACTTCAACACAAGTTTTCTTTTTCTTTTTTATGAGAGACAACATTATTTCGAGCTTTTTGAAATTGACATGGTCTATGTAACTTTTTTCCTCTTAAATTTGGACAGCAGCTTGTCTCGAATCCTGATCCCCTCCAGAACTTCTTCATCTATCCATTCTTGAGTGTTGTTTCTTATGCGGATCTCTTTTAATGGGGCTATTTCATCGATAATAGAAGTGATAACTTCCATGAAATGAGAATACGCAGCATTGATATCCATAAGCTCAGAATATTTGGGTAATTTGATCAATTTTAGCTTTTTCAGAAAAAGGTCTTTACTGTAATTTTTCATGTAGCGGATTTTAACGTATTTATGACAAATGCTTTTAGTTTTAGGACTTTTCCTGGTACAGTAGATCAGTTGGTGGTCAGATACGCCTAAATTAAGGACACAATGTTGGGAAACTTTCTGAGCCGAATTGGAGATTATGTGGTCCAATAGACTTTCAGATTTGTCAGTTATGCGCTTTGGCTCCTTGATCAGTTGAACAAGTCCGTGAAGAGAGCAGAATTCTTTATAGCGCTTGGTCCCATTAGAATTACTATTTTTACTGTTTATCAGGGTTATCAGGTTGATATTCAAGTCCCCCAGGATAAAGACTTCTTGATTATCAAAATTTTCTGCTTTTGGAATGGCTAGATTGAGTTTTTTAAGGAAACCACTTGAGTCAGGTGGCCTATAAAGGATGCCAACGAGGATTGGTTTGGATTTTGGCAAAAATAAGTCAAAAAATATACTTTCAAGATTTAGTGAGAAATCCTCTCTTACATTGAAGGACAGGTCCTTTCTGACTTTAATTACTGTCCTCTAGTGTGGCACTTTTCATCTGCAAAGTCACTGGAAAAAGTCGAACGCATACAAGAGATAGCACTAAGATTTATGTTCAATGATAACAACTCTCCTTATGAAGAGTTACTGAAAAAAATCAGGCAAAAATCATATGCATGTTTCTCGTTTACGAGCTCTCTGTATCGAAATCTACAAAACTATGAAGCAGCTAAATCCTGTTTTTATGCAAAACATATTTTCTTTTAAATCAGCTACTAATTTGAGTCGCTCTCAGAGAAATCCACATGATTTGCTACATAACTGACCTAATCAAACAAATTTTGGTACAAATAGTCTAAGAGCCTTGGGGCCTAAGATATGGAATGGACTCCCGAACGAAATGAAGTCTGCTCAAAATATATCCGTTTTTAAGAGATTGATAAAACAATTGGATGGAGTTGAATGCAACTGCAATGCATGTCAATTTGAAAAACACAACATCAATCAAAATTAATAAAGAGAAATCCTGAAATTAGTATTATCAAAATAGTGTGGCATCTAAATCGTTATTGAATTAGCTATTTTGAATTTATCATTATTTTCTATTGTAAATATTTTCGAATTTGATTAGCTTATTTTATTTCATGTATTTTGAAGCTACGTATTAAAGTGTTTTTCGAAATAAGATATGACACAGAAGCCTCTAATGTTGATTTTTAAGCCTAAATGGCTTGATCCAGATTAGTGTGGTTTATGTGATCCCGATGTATACTTTCCAGTGCCTTATCGTAAAATCCGTTCTTCTCAGGACTCACAAATCAACGAGGTACAGGTACGAAAAAGCTATGTTGTACCCTTTGGGCCAATCGAATGGCTCGAAAATTTGCATATGGCCAGGGGAGGCTTGGAGCTTGGAAAGAATGTCCCAAAGTTTTTGTATGCGTCCTGGTCCGTCTTTTATAGCCAAATGCAATTGTGGGATGGGAGAAAAATCATTTGCTAATTTTTGGCAGCATGTTGTTTCAAAGGGAGAAGGATTCTGAAATATTCCAGACACAAGCTTAGGATCTGCACTTCCTGCTGTTGTAAGTCAGATTCTGTTACCTCAAACCCAAGGGTACAATATAGCTTTTGAAGGTGGTACACTCTTTTAAGCAATAAATTTGCCTGGAAAATATTATTTTACAATATTTGCAAATAATTTTGATATGGCTAGAATCCCCACATTCTTGTGCACCGAATGATGTATAGTTTACCTAGATTCCGTCAATAGTTCGGCTCTTAGGGAGCGAAAACCAAATTTCGTGTTACAAACGTTAACGGTAATCTTAAAGGGGAAGTTCGGTTCAAAAATCGAAATTTCCAATTTAACTTGTTTTGGGGATAAAACAATGTTATGAAAGCAAAGCTAACATTTACCTGCGATTTTACGCCGTTATTTCGCCGCGTTTTGCTTCTAAAATCTTGCTTCTTGACCGCCGCCATCTTGCCCGACAAAAAGACTCGAGAGAGTGTTGCTATTTGACGTCATCACGTGCAGAAGGCAATATGCAACCTCGTTCCCAGGTCCGCCATTGTCTTCCTTAGGTCATCGATGTCGGCCCTGGTACCGGTTGCCGCAAAAGTGGCCATTTGGGCGCCATTTTGTTTTACATAAATTATCACCTGCAGACTCATTACAAACTTTCTCAATATCCCTATAGTCAAAATGAGTTAAACAGCATAAACCACGTGCCAATAGATTTTGATGCATAACATACTATGTAATAAGTCCAAAAAATTGGAGGAAGTATGAAAACGCGACGAAAAAATGACCGATCTTCTTCCACCGATGCAGCAGAATATAATGCAAGAAACTAAAAAAAATTCTTTGAGGACCTTTCTTTAACCCTTTTAAAGGTATTTAGACAATAATCCGAGGTTAGCAAGTGCATTTTATAGGAAAACGAGCACGATTTCTTTGGAGTGAAAATGGGCCTAAGTTGGAAAATTGAGGAACTTTTCACCACAGCTTCCAAAATGAAATGGCTCGTTATTCTTCGAATTTTGAAAATAGATAGCAAATTAAAGTTGACGTAGATAATGAATGGGGTTTTACGTCGATTTTTGGCATCCCAAAGTCATTTGCCCGGTGCAAAACTGAGTTAGCGCGCAAAAAGGCGTTGGCCAAAACTTTATCCCATTTTTGAACCCCCCTCACAAAGCCCCTGGGGGTATAATAATAATAATAATAATAATCAATTTATTTTAAGTTGGTTACAATTCTAGTTCTACATTAATCTAATGTAAACTGATTTACATCAACTATTTACAATTTTACACCAAAAGAAACCTATAATACAATACAATAAAATATCTGTAATCATTATCTACAAATTTTGCACTTGCATTTGTCTCCACTCCAATTTTTTATGTTTCTTTTGAATATAGCAGCTGATTAAGCGCTCTTTATTAAATCAGGCATGCTATTCCATAAGAGGCTGCCTCGAAACGTTATAGAATCAATGCCAAACATAATGCTTTTCGCTGCAGGAATTTGCAATAAATATTTCGTCCTGAGGTCATATTTGGTGTCCTTTCTGACAAAACACTCCTTCACAAATGACGGATTAGTACTATTGAGTGTTTTGTATATCTCAATCATAAGTACACGAAGGTTTTGGATGTGGATAGTTGTTTCATTGTTCTTTGCAAGTAAAACTTCAAATGTGGATTCATGATCGTCAAGTAGGACCCTGAGAGCTCTTTTGTGTACTCTATCTATGTTTTCATTCGCTGTTTTTCCGCAGAAAAGCCATATCAAGGGGCAGTACTTGAACGTTGATGCAACGAATGATTGGTACAATAATTTTGCTTTTTGGAGATCTAGATATCTAGCAACCCTAGCAAATTCACTCACTTTTCGATTAGTTTTCACACACAGAGCTTTGACGTGGCTTTTAAAGTTCAATTTTGAGTCAATTGTGACACCAAGTAGTTTTACCTCTTTGGAGGCGGCTATCGCTTCTCCATTAATTTCCAAAACCAAATTTTGGTTCTTTTTAAGACCTAGAAACATTACCTGAAATTTTGTTGGATTTGCCACCATAAAATTTGAATCAAACCATTTTAGTATATTATAAAGATCAATTTCTAATTTGGCAATCATTGATTCAACATCATGAGATAACGCATAAATTGTATTGTCATCAGCAAAGTTACAGATCTCAGAAGCCTCTATTGCATAGAAAATGTCATCGGAAGCCTCTATTGCATAGAAAATGTCATTTGGGGTAGTATCGTACCCCAAATGGCGGCAAATAGTCCAGTAAATCTAGGGTTTGACCTAGAACAAATTGCAACAGAAATTATTTTTGCGGGATCTAATAGCTTAAACAGTGCTAGTTAACAAACTAAAAGTCTAAGAAAATCAGAGCGTCGGAAGACCACCAAATTCGACATATTTTTAAAGAATAATCCTCTCTGTTCCATGTTATACACAACGGTTGCGAAGCGGAAACAAAACTTGTCAATTTAATAAAACGGTATTGAAATCCGGTATCATATAAAGATCTTGCAAAAAAGGGTAAGAGAGCCCTCTACAGTATTTATAAATTATCAACCCATGATTATATTCCCATAAAAACAATAATCGAAATATTCAACGCCACAATAAAACCGATCTTATTATACGGAGCAGGAATGTGGGGATATCAAGCAAAAATAGACAGCAAAATTGAAAAAGTTCAAGTTTCTTTTGCAAAACATATCTTAGGTCTACACCGAAAGTCAACTAACATAGCAGCCACAGGCGAATTAGGGCTGTATCCGCTGAAGATAGAAATGCAAACGGATGCAATTAAATTCCATGATTATCTTAGTCATTCACAAAATGAATTATTAACTACAGCTCTTAAAATCCAGGAAAGAAATGTAAATAAAAATTCATGGTTTTCTGACATTTTAAATGTAAAACTAAATTGCAAATTTAACAACAATAAGCTAAAAATGCCCAGCTTTGATGCTGATTCTAATGAGCGAAAACTCATCCGTAAGCACAACAATAATTGCTTCAAAAAGCATATTAAAAGTTATTTACAACATCTGTATGATAACGAGTGGCTACAAAAGGTAACAACAACAAATAAACTAAATTTTTACAAAAAATTTTAAAGAAAAACCTTCTCTGAACTCGTACCTTACTTCAATTAACAACAGAATGCACATAACAGCACTGATCAAGCTGCTAACTAGTTCCCATAAACTTCGCATTGAAACGGGTAGATATCAAAAACTTGAACCTAACAAAAGATTTTGCGAATTTTGTCCAAATCAAGAAGTTATTGATGATGAAATACACTTCATTTTTGATTGCACAAATAACAGGAAAATTAGAGAAGAATATTTTGAAAAACTGGGTTTAGTAGGCAATACCTATCAATCTGTCACCACTTCAGAAAAAATAAAACTCTTCAAGGATTTATTAAGGATATCTGACGAAGGGAAAACAGTACAGATTCTTGCAAAATTCATTTATCTGTCCGAATCTAATAGAAGGATGTTGTGTCAAAAAACAAGTGCATAAAACAAAAAGGAAGAAGATCTCGTCAACTTGTATGTTTTATAGAAAACGATATTCATGTTGTCATAATTACTACTTACTATTGTTATGTTATTGTTACTTCTTTTCCTAGTGTTCGTAGATTTATATGCAAATTATAATCTACTAGTCCTGTAATAGGAGATGAAAATTTTGAAATTGAAATTGAAAATATAAAGTGCGGACTACTGGAACATGGGATGATTGGATAAACTATTCTTTAAACTTCAGAAAAAATTGGCTCGCTAGCTTTCATAAGTGAAAGATATTATTCTTTTAGGGTTAGCCTTTGCCGTTGGGGTACGATAACAGTGCGAATTACATGAGCAAGTGGTTTTTGGCTTTAAATCGGGAGGAAACATGCTTTCAATGGCCTATGAACAAATCCCTTAAAGGCACCCTGTCGTGGCTTTGATTGGCTAATCGTGGTGTTGTAATCACCAACAAAAGACATCGCCTCTGAACAATTACCAAGCCTTTATGCCCTTATAAAGGCTGTCAGCTCGTTATCGTCATCGTGAATTTCTGTGTACAGTGAAATCATAGTCAGTAGAAAGGACTGGTCATGAATCATACAATAGCCCATTGTTCTATGTTGTTGAACCCGCGCGTTCAAAGGACTTGCCGATCTAAGGTGCACACATGTGTTACTCGCTTTCAAAACAGGGCGAAAAAAGTGAAAGGAAAATTAACATATGAGGGTTTCTGCCGTAGTATTTCTCGAAATTCCAGGCTCACATTGCTGAATACTATTTGGTGGAACAAGTAGGAGGAAGAAGGAAAGTTTCAGCAAGAATGCTCTGGTCCTGGTTTCGAAGTTTTAAGTTCCCTAGCACGGAAAAACAGAAATCGTGAACAATGTCTCTGGAGTACGAGTTGTTGACGAACGGACGAACGTTTCAAGCCTCAAGCTTTAAACCTACTTTAGCGACTGTATCATATGATTTTTCCTTCTTTTGTTCATTATAGTTCGATGTGGCTGTCAGCTAGTCTTAACTTACTGGGAAAGGGGTTAGGTCTTTGCCTAACATCAGCCCCATGTAAGGGAGGGGCAAATAAGGAGAATGCGATTAAATCAGCGAACTGTTATTTGTTCCCCCTTTCCGCAGATCTGAATCTGGCCGGAATCCGTTGTCGCATGGTTTGGCATATACTCATTTTTTATAAGAAACCAAGGATTTGGCCGAGTACTGAAATTTTCTTAAAATGAATTAAAGATATGTTAAGAATGTCCTTTGTCAAAGCAGAGATACATAGTTTCTTAAGTGATATTCCCCAGCACTGGAGTTTCTTAAGTTTTTGCGATATGACCATATGAGAGTTGGGTTTCTCATAGGACGTTTCTTATAAAAAGATTTGTGCAGCCCATGAAGCTGATTAAGGAAATCAATCCTATTTAGAAATGAAATAACCTTTATTTCAAAGTAAGGGCCTGATAACTCAAATTCAGGGAAGCCTTGAATTGCATTAATTGATTCCATTCTTCATTTAAGTTCTCTAACCCCGGTTACCCCGGCAGTCAAGAAAAATTGCCAAAGTTTTGCACTTATGTTTATCCTGCCACGTTATTCTGTTTTGTTCTAAGACTGCGTTCACACGATGCCGGCAGATTTTGAAAACGGTGAAAAATGTGACGGATAGGCCTCCTGTTCACACGAAACGGCACATTTTTTGCCGGCAGATTTCGAAAACGGTAGATTTTGAAAACGGAACTCTAACCGGTATAGATTTGAAACAACATCGTAAACAGATCATTTTTCGACGCTTTTGGATCGAGACTGGTCGATTCTTAGTGTGTAGGTACTTTTCTTCAGCATCAAAGTCCAGGAACGAGTTTTTACTGTCAATTTTCCTACCGTTTTCAAATTGTGCCGGCATCGTGTGAACGCTAGCTCAAATTTTGCTGCCGTCACATTTTCACCGTTTTCAAAATGTGCTGGCATCGTGTGAACGCAGTCTAAATTGCGAAATAGGCTTTACTGTTACTGTGATTGCTGTTTTGAAACCAGTAACTAAGAGCCAAAAACTGCAAATATTTTATTTGAACATTGCTGTCAACAGCGATCGGGCCTCGATCACTGCCTTCCAAGTCAGAACAATAGTGGATCCCAGCATAAGGACAGCAGTTATATTTTCGTCCGGGAATAGGATTGCTTGCGATAAAAAGCAAAGATTGGAAGTTTATCGAACAGAAATAGTTTTGAAATATAATTCCATCAATCTATCTAATCATTTACTCTCTAATGTTCCCATATGATACAAGTTTTGACTTGAAGATAAATCCACTTTTCCCGCTCGTCGGGAAAAGTTGACCTATTTTAGTTGCCTAAAAAGATAAGTTTTTAAACATGTTTAACTGCCTTTATCAGAGCTGAGATCTTTTGCCCGGAAACAAGAATCATTGAATATCAACTACAAGAACATTTTGAAAGTATTTATCTTTGTCGTTGTATACGTTTGAGACTTTGTTTAGCCTACCCAAGACCTATCCTCTAATAGTGCACAAATCGACACGCGCGATAAAGTGTGCACTCTTGATGTCACGTGACGGCTTTTTGAGTCTGTCTCAACATGATTAAAGAGAAAAATGCGGCTGCGATTGAAGTTTGCCGCGATTCACAACCAGTCCTTTCTATCAACTATGGAGAAATTACTGAATGTTTCCTAATTCTATTCTTTTTTATTGTCTTATTCATCCAATCAGCGCCACGACAGTGTGCCTTTAATCAAAATAAGAAAGAGTCTATGAAACAAGGAGTACTAACTTGCTACGTTCGCCCGAATAATTAATGTAAATCATTTTAATCCCCTATTCAAATAATGTGCGAAATGTGTCTCAACACAGGTCACATAAATCAAGTTCCAGAAATCTGGAACCGTAATAGCAATCTTTTGCTCTTTGTTTTGGACCCTCTCTTCTTTTGAATGATGGGTCTCCTCGTAGGCTACACTCTCAGATGAAATTTACAGGGGTTGGTAGGCAGTTTCTTAAATGTGGAGCAAAAATGCAAATCAAGGCATTTCTTCAGTAGAAAACTAATGAATTTTCTCAATCAGGAGTCCCACACTTTTGCGCACCTTCGGGGCGCCTACTTTCTACCGAAATTTGGGCGCCCTCTCTGCCAGCTGCCCCTCCTTCAACTTCAGGCTTGGTCCGTCCCCGTTCCCCATTAAATCAATCCAAGCCTTTGCAGCAGCATTTTCCCCTTGAATAATTTGTTGGTGTGGCTTCTTCATCTTAGTCCAGTAGATCGAGGTTGAATCGAAGAATTATAACAAAAATTATATTTGACAGAATTGATAGTATCCTATTTCACTGGATATGCTACTCCTCCTACCACGGCACCTTAGATATGGAGAGTGCGAAGGAGGGTTCGCTGTTTGCGTAGCAGGAGTAGCCTATCCTTACGAGCCGTCGCTGAGGGAGGTGGATGGGTCGATTTTTGGCATCCTTCAGGCTGGTTGTTGGTGTAAGAAGGCAGAAAAAGGTGTGCCTTTGGCTATATAAAGGGATTTTGTCTCTTGGGACCATTTGTACAATAGAATTTCTTTTGGGTCCCCTGGGATCCGGAGTTTCATACCAGTGAGAATAATGCTGTTACTGCGTTGTGTAGCAGAATCTCGAGGCTTCCAAATAACCCCTCGTCTAGTGTTTTAACTATAACTAAACTTCTGAAGAGTAGGATCAAACTGGCTTTCCGCATATCACAATGAGGATCGTGACTTCTGCAGACTATTGCAAAAATAACTCGAAAACATGGTTTGCCAGAGCTATATAATAAGTTCCCATAGACAATGTAGAAATCAAGTAAAACACCCTAAATGTTGCTCTAAAGGCAATATTTCTCTGAAAAAATCTTACAGCAAAAGGGTAACATGGAGCAATCTTGGGATAGTATCAATCAGTTACTCATTAAACGATCAAAGTCAATAAATATAGATTTAAAAGACTCTTGCCACCTTGGTCGATAAACAAAGAATTTCGAACGAAATGTTGTGGAGCAAATTACCCACTAATATTGATATTACCTCTAAACTGCTTCTGCTAGGAGAAAGTCGTCCAAAAAACAATGGCTAAGATCAAAATAGAGAAAGCTTTGGCAATGACAACGTATCTTAATATTTCTGATTATTGCATTCCCGGTAGTTTCTAGTAGCTTAGCGAAATACCTAACGATTCCATTGAAACCATCACCTTTCTCCATACTTGTAGAATTGCCCAAAATCGAGATAATCCCGTTTTCAAAAGAGGGAAAACTCAGAAAAATCGCACTGAAGGCCCAATTCTGTACTGCCTGTCATTTCTTGGCTATTTGAGAAACATATGTTTGACCAGTTGTACTAGTACGTGAAGGAGAGTGGATTTCCATTGCCAGGTCAGTCTGGTTTCAAGGCTCTAAATCTATACCTTGCTTGCTAAAAATACACACATTATTGGTTTTATTGGCATGGATAAGAGGCTTTTGCCTGGCATGAACTTCATTGATTCCAGAAAAAAGCTTCTGATACGGCTGGCCAGGAAATCCTTCGGCACAAAACCAGAGCGCTGTGGTGTACAAGGTTGAGAGCTATCATGATTGAGTTCTATCATGCTGATAGAAAACAGTATTGTCGCCTATTTTAGACTGTCAAGGTGGGAGTTCCACAAGGCTCTTGTCTCGGTCTACTCTTATCTTTACTCTACATAAATGATCCCCCCTGCATTAAAAAGAACTCAAAAGTATCTACGTATACTGATGGTACAAATCTTATCAAGTTTTTAAAACCACTATTCAGTTGAACGAGGCTATCGATGAGGAACGACGGCAACTTGATACGTACCTAAAGGGGAACAAAATATCCCTTAACGTAACTAAAATTCACTCATTGTTGATTATTACCAAACAACGACTGAAGAATCTAAAAAATTTCAAATCAAACTTTCAAACCATCGGTTCAGGAGGCAAGGGTCGAAGTTGCAAGTAAAACATAGTACTTAGTTGCTCAAAATCGATAAAAATCTGACATGGAACAAATAATCAAAACAGACACTGCGAAGGCTTCTCAAGCTATTGGCTTTTTTTAAAAAAATACGCGAAAACATTTCTTCCTGCTGCAGTTGTGAAAACTCTCTGCACTATCTTCGTTGAGCCTCATTTCCAATAATTTTGCTCTGTCTAGGGTTGGTGGATTCCAAGACATCTTACAATTACAAAGATGTATATATTACAAAGAAAGATATAAAGCTCAGGTTAGCAACGATGAAAGATAAACAGCCACAACTTCATGGTTTTTTTTTCCAGCCTCGACGATCTTGCTTCTAACTAGCTTCGCAATCTTTTTTATAGAAATAGTTGTTTTTGGCCGCACACATCTTACAAAATACAAATACTGACTTACGGCTGCCTTTAAGAGGTTTGCTAACGGACAGAAAGGTTTTCTGTTAGGGGGTGCAAAAAGCTGGAATAGTCTTTCGACTGAGTTAAACGGGCATCTTTGGTTAATGCCTTCA
This sequence comes from Aurelia sp. 3 sensu Dawson et al. (2005), assembly GCA_964020215.1. NCBI lineage: Eukaryota > Metazoa > Cnidaria > Scyphozoa > Semaeostomeae > Ulmaridae > Aurelia > Aurelia sp. 3 sensu Dawson et al. (2005). The sequence continues at coordinate 16,982,105 of OZ026572.1, forward strand.
AGAGCCATTTTTAGCCTTCGCCGATTTGCAGATGATTTATCTTAGATCATTGTATCCATACCTAGTAAACTGATTTTATCATTGGGAATTCCAGTAGATAAATTAGACTTTCCACGTATTGCAATTAGGTTTCTTTTCCTTTGTATCATATTACCGTTATTGTATCATGTCGTAGAAGGGGGCTATTTGAGATTCAGCATTTGCTGAAGAATTACCGTCCTTAAAAAATATCAAATCAAACCAAATCAAATCAAAATGCCTCCAAAACGAAATTCATGATAGTTTAAATCTTCCGCAACAATTACATAATAAGGAATTTTCAAAATTTTTCGCCATTTAAATGTGACCCATCATGCTCTAGCACATGCAAAATATATCATCATGTTGCAATGTTTCTTATCGATTTTATGTATGTTGTGATTGATTGAGGTGCTTGAATAGAGTTCTACCATAAAGGTTTAACGACCACTTTGTGTTGGGCTTCATTTGCAAATAAATATGTTAAGTATAAATAACTGTGCTATGAATAGAATTTTGTTTCAAACGACGTTTCGGACTTCTACCCGTTAGTTTGATAAACAAACCTTTGACATGAATAATCATAAAAACGATTAGTTTTTTTCTCTTTTTTACTGAAGCTTGTAGCTACTGGAAAACAATCTTTATGGCATTCCTGAGAGTGCCTGACTCACTTCAGGCCACTGGAAAGCATGCATGGCTACCAGTAAAACATCGCGGGACCAATAGCCTCTGATGCCATGAACTCTTTGTTCTATCAGAAATGTTTTCATATGTTCCCTAAAAAATTTCAGATTAGGGCACAGCATACTAAGAATGGCAGAAAAAATTCCAAATTTGGGATTATGAAATCTATTTGGCATGAAAGTAAAATTACTATGTTTTGGTAAGGTATGCAGAAAGATTCTACTAATTATCTGCAATGCAGTTGGACAACCAAGACTCATAACAGTCATTCTGCGAGTACCTAACTTGAACGGCCATATGTTCGGCTGTGAACATGACAGCTCCCTCATTTAAAAGTATACGGCTGGGTTGGAGGGTTTACATCGATAATCGCACGAAGAGATGTAAAATGATCTTTTTGTTCCTAATCCATCCTGGAATATCTGAATAATGTATAGGAATATGTGATGTGCAGTGGCATGTAAGAATTGCAATAATAGTAATAATTCTTTTCAATTGAGGTTGGCTTCTTGTCTCGCTAACATGCTAGTTAATGCCAACTAAAATTGACAGGTTGAAGCAGAAGAAAATTAAAAATCGAAATGTTAAGTTGAAAGACCGCGTATGGAATAGATTGTGAAAGCACCCTCCAACCCAGCCATAAAAGGAACATCAGCCGTGGGCCGAGTATTAAGGTCCTTAGTTAGACCCCCAATTATGGCTGTGAGGAGAAAGCAAGCACACCAACTTAAACGCAAAAAATAAGGTTGTCCAGTTTGTGCAGATGGTACCTAAATATGGCATGAAGATGGTTTATCCAGATGCCAATTAGACACATCTATGATTATAAATCCTTTAGGTAAGAAAACGCGGATTGTTGTAATCCAGTGCTTACCATTCAATGCTGATTAGCCTTTTTTATTATATTGTTATGAATTCAGACTTGAGAACAATCTTACTGTTCCCAAACGTTGTTCTATAATTTCTTAGCCAATGATTAGCTATAAGGATAAACTTTGAAATACTTTATAAAACTAAACTGTGAATTATCTTTCCAAGTACATAGCAAAAAGGATCATAATGATAAAACTTGATAAAGATTTTATCACATTCATAGAAATAATCCAGCGATATAACATATCATGGAGATACAGCTTGCCAACTGAAAGCATTTCTCTTGTCTTTAACTGATGACTTGACATGTAAAGTTGATACTTGTTCCCATTTTCCTGGTTGGCGAAAGACTTGTATGCTTAGTCCTTCCGACTAATAAAGTTTCAGAAAATAACTAGAACTGGAGATTTTGAATATTCTTGATTGAGACGCACTTCAAAATTATACAACATTGTCTGTAATTCTGCAAGTACACATTTTACGGTTAGAAATTGACAGCAAATTAATGTAGCAAACAAACCTGAACCATTCAGGAAACAGATCATCTCAAAACCAAAGTCCCTGTTTCCTTATTTGTTTTTTTAAAAAGGTGTAAAGATGGACTTTTACAAAACCAAAAAGCTGATAAAATAGCCTATACCTCAGTGAAGATTGAAATAAACAAGAGCAGATCAAGAGGTTGGCATAAAACTTGTAATGTCAATGATTCACAAGAGGAGAAACTCACATCTAAATTTTTGAGACGTACTCTCGAGTACCGAATAATCGTCCCCCCCCCCGCTTATTAATTTTTGAAAAATTCTCCAACCCCCCCGCTCTTATTCCAACCCCCCTTTTATTAATTTTTGGAAAAATGAAATGATAGTAAACATATTTCTGAATAAACACAAGAAAACGTCTTAAAAAGTGCATTCAACAGAACCAGGGTTCAAAAATAAATGTATCATTAACATCACTGTTCACATAAATAAGTAAAAGATACTTGTTCACTAAGAAAACGACTATTTTCTATTTCTCCAACACGCCCCCCCCCCCCGATTATTCCAACCTCCCCGATTATTGTTATATCGAACCATTTCCAACCCCCCCGATTATTCTCACCCCCCCCCCCCCGTTTATTCGGTACTCGAGAGTAAGTATATTTTGCCTTTCTTTTGTGAAAAACTTTCTTTAAATGACACCTCTGGAGGGACCATTATGGAAAAAAGGTTACATTGACGTTTTAATGCTATTATCTTTACCATCTTATACTGTTTTTTAAATTTTAAACTTTAAAAATTTAATTTTAAACTTTATCCTTATTGCAATACCTGTAACTAGATTGCTCATCTTTTAATTTACATTTAGCAAAATTTTACATACATACATATTTAAGCTCAGCCTTGAAAAAGCATGTAAGTAACCTTTGTAAAAGGGGCCTGGTAACAAACTATTTGTATTGTAACACATGCCCGCCTAAGACCTGATAAAGGCAATTTTTCACACTAGCCAGCTTTAACAATACATCAGGAAAACAGGAATAATGTGCAATTGCTAGTGACTGAAAGTTCAAAACTATTAAATGATATGAGCCCCAGTTTTATGTACAAAATTCCACTGCCAACAGGTGTCAAAAACCATTTGAGAAATACCAATACATTCTTAATTCCCATGGTACACGCAGTTAATCATGGTACTGAAATAATCCAGAACAGGGGGGGGGGGGACAGGGGCAGTGTATCTGGTAATCTCTTCCACAGGATATAGAGATTCAAATTCTGTGCAACAATTTAAGAATATGAGCTAAAATTTCTTGTAAATCCCTATTCCTTTGGTAGCATCATGAGCCCCTGAACTTTGAGAAAATAAACTCTCTTTAAACAGAAAAGTTCAAGATGGTCACAGCCAATAGTTTCCCCAAATAATAGTTTGAATAATGATACATTTTGAAAAACATACATTGCAAGTTTCTTAACACAATCACTTAGTTCCAAACATTCCCTGGGAAGGTGTCCTGGCAGTAGTGTATTTTGTATTTGAATCTTTTAATAATAAGCCAGATAAAATGAATGTGCTTGAGTGGCACAGTGGATTTTGGAGAGACTTTTGACATGAAGATCCGCAGTTTGATTCCACGCAGAAGCAGATTTTAATTCTCCAATTGTGGTAGCCTGCTCCTGCTGAATATAAAACTGATAAAATTAAAATAGTTTTAAATCCCAATTTTTTCAATCTGTAATGAATCCCACATGGGAAACAAAGTAGTATTGAAATGAACTATCAATCAACATGTTTTGCAAGCTTGAGATAACTCATTACATGTATATCCCTTTAAAATCAAAATTCAATTACAATAATTCTGATCCACATTTCTAAATCTCCTGAACGTTCCATCTCAAAATCAGTTGCTTTCATATCATTAATTCCTGAATTTCTGGGCATTAGAATTTAAACATTAATCAACCTGTATCCAGTGCTTAAAGTACTAATACTGTACATCTTAAGGCATATATTTCAAAATGTGTTCCATTCTTTAAAAAGAGGACTGCCCTTCAGCACCAGCCCAGGGGTCCTCCATTCATAATAATTCTCAATAAATTAAACCTGGCTCCCATTCAATCAGGTATCAATAATGTCATCATAGTATATTTTTCATATTTCATTACAATTCTCATTCATCATTTCAATTTCAGATGGACTGTCATCATTCACTGATTACTAATTTCCAAATTCTGGGCATGGAAAGGTTAAAACATGAATTAACCCGGCTCACACTCAGTCAAGTAATAATAATTTCCTCATAATATATATTCATTTCATATTTCATAATAATTTCATTCATATTTCTGAAATTCAAATAACTTTCTTCATTCACTGATTGCTAACTCCCAAATTTCTGGGCATTTAAAATTAAACAATATGAATTAACCTGGCTCACTTTCAATCAAGTAATTATAATTTTGTCATGATTTATATTTCAAATGTCATGATAATTCTCATTCATATTTCTGAAATTCAAATAGCTTTCTTCATTCACTGATTGCTAATACCCAAATTTCTGGGCATTTAAAATTAAACATGAATTAACTTGGCTCACTTTCAATCAAGTAATTATGATTTCATCATGATATATATATTTTTCAAATGTCATGATAATTCTCATTCATATGTCTGAAGTTCAAATAGCTTTCTTCATTCACTGATTGCTAAAACCCAAATTTCTGGGCATTTAAAATTAAACATGAATTAACCTGGCTCATTTTCAATCAAGTAATTATAATTTCATCATGATATATAAATTACAAATGTCATGATAATTCTCATTCATATTTCTGAAGTTCAAATAACTCTTCATTCACTGATTGCTAACTGCCAAATTTCTGGGCATTTTAAAATTAAAAACATGAATTAACCTGGCTCACGCTCAATCAAGTATCAATGATTTCATAATGATAAACATTTCATTTTGCATGATAACTCTCATTCATACTACTGAAACTCAAATTGACTTCCCTCATTCACTGATTACTAAACTCCCAAATTTCTGGGCATTCAAAATTGAACGTAAATTAGCCTAGCTCACACCCAATCAAGTATAAAATTTCCGCTAGATTCTAGAATACCCTCCCTTCTCATGTTTCGTTCTTAGATTTCATTGTTTCGTTCTTAAATCTTATTGTTTCAATCTTTAGATCTCATTGTTTCATTCTTGAGGGGGGGGGGGGGGAATACTAGAATCGCTCCCAAATTTCATAATGATATAGATTTTATGTTTCATAATGATTCTCATATATATTTCTGAATCTCAAATAACTTCCCTCATTCAAATCAATAAATAATTATCTCTGAAGTCCTGAGCATTTGACTTCGAGCCTGTATTTTACAAACAAATATCTAAAATCTCAAAACTGCATATCTCCTATTATAATCCCAACCATTATTTTCCTAAATCTTAAACAAAAAGTGTTCTGTTTTTCAATAAAAATCAAACTTGAATAAAATCGACAAAATTAACACACTTTACGTCCTTTTCATAACATCGTGATCGTGGAAGGCGATATAAAAACTTTTGTGGCCTATAAAAGCCAGCCGATTCCGTTTAGGCCAAAACTTCTTGAAGACTCCGTTTAGGCCAAAAACGAAAACCGTAAACCAAAGTTTGGAAAACCATGCTTACATGTTCCCACGTGCTATGTTCCTTTCCCGCCAGATCAGCTCGAATTAGTTAGGCCTAGTCTAGGCTGTCGAAGCGATCTGCCCCTCGGAAATGCAAACGCCCTCTTGCAAATACATTGAAAAACGGTTTTTGCTGCTCTTGTTCTCAATTTCATCATCTGCAGAACAACCATTAGAATTTATTTGGTTGTCAGCGACGGCGAGTGTCATTGATTTTTGAAGCTTCCTTCAGGCTGGTTGTTGGTGTAAGAAGGCAGAAAAGGTGTGCCTTTGGCTATATAAAGGGATTTTGTCTCTTGGGACCATTTGTACAATAGAATTTCTTTTGGGTCCCCTGGGATCCGGAGTTTCATACCAGTGAGAATAGTTTCAGTAGTGCTATTTGATATCCAAAACGTCTAGAGCAAGCCAAACAATTGAGATCTCTGCATTATGTTCGTTCGAAATGCAATTTTTTTCGGAATCTTTACAGAAGAACAAAACCAAAGGTCCAACTTTCCAATGGTCCGCATTTTATACGTAGGGCACTTTTAATACAAATTTGTGAAATCGACAAGCTTTGGTTCAAAACTATATCGTAAAAGATGGAACGACGTGGGTTACCCGGCAAAATACATCTAATTTCATGGTCTTCCGATGCCTGGATTTTCTTAGACTTTTGATATGCTATTTAGTAGCAGACGTAGAATGGTTTGCCATGAAAAAAAATTCTGTTGCAATTTGTTCTAGGTTCGGCTAAAATTTGCCTTTCGTTTACTGGACTAAAAAGACTCCCAGATGGTCGGTCTCTTGAAATCTTTTTTCCGTCCTTAAATCGGTTCAGTAATCATCGAGCATCAACTCCAAACGTAACGTGAGATCGAAAAAAATCATTTTCTTTCTTTGACCCCCATTTATGACGTCATAACGACCCCCGACTTTCTTGAAATCCCGAAATTCGAAATCTCCATGGTCCGTTACCCCTTTTCAACTCCTCACCAGCCCTACACATGAAACAAATTTTTCTCAATAACCAAATAGGACCATTTTTGAGTGGGAACCAATAGAAATGGTCCCCAAATCGACCAAATATGGCAAATTTCTCCCACATCTGCCGACGGAGAGGGCTCAAACCCAGTCAATTGGGGGCACATAAATGACATTTAAGTATGCCAACAATCCTTTTTTAAATCCTTTGCCCTGTTTTCCCGTGACAGCGATACAAAGTTGACCAATTTCTCGCCAAAGCCAAGCAATAACTCTTTGGAATAATTAGTGAGCCTTTTGTTATCGAATAGCCAATCAAATTGCGAATTTGACCTGGCCGGTACCAGGGTCAGTACTGACGCAGGAAGCTGGCCCTTGGAACCAGGCTGGGCAATATGAGGCACGCTGTATAGTACGGAATCCAATCATAAGAATCGTGCAAACTTAGCTATGGGCATGAAAATTGGTGGAGAGGGGCAGTTTGACATGCTGAAAAGACAGGGTGTGAACCAAACCCGAAAATGCCCCCTGAAGCTATTTTCAGACAGTGGGGCTATGTGGGTGCAAGTCCTTAAATCGGTTATTCCTATAACTTTGTCATCAATCGTGGTACCAACTTAAAACTTTCATTTCTAGGTAAAGTTGACCCGCTAGAAGGAGAGGATATGAAATCAGATTGCAAAATGCCCCTAGTGCTATTTTTAAACTCGGGTACTACGCTTCAGGCCCCCTAAAGGATTTTTTTCATAAATTTGTTGTAGATTGTGGTACGGACATGAAACTTTGCTGTCAGGGGCGAATTGGTACGCTGAAAAAGACTAGATGTGGGTATGAATTGTAAAATGTCTTCTGTTCTATATTTGGATTGGGGTACTAGGTTCCAATCCTCTAAGATAGTAATTTTAATAACTTCCTTGCAGATTGTGGTAGTGACATGAAATTTGGTTTTCAAGGGCAAATTAATATGCTGAAAAAGATAAGATGTGTGTATGGATAAGAAAATGCCAATCTGCTATGTTTAGATTGGGGTACCAGGTTCCAGACCTCCAAAGGGGTTATTTGATACACTTCTTCGTTGCAGATTGTGGCACTGACATGAAGTTTGGTTATCATTTGCAAATTGGTACGCTGAAAGGTGTGGGATATGGATCTAAATTGTACAATTACCCCTCTGCTATTTTTAGACTGGGGTACCTAGCCCCAGGCCTCTAAAAGGGCTACTTTATTAACTTCATTGCAGATGGTGGTACTGACATGAAATTAGGTCTCTATGGACAACTTGATAAACGGAAAAAATTAGATATGGGAGGAATTGGAAAATGCTCCTGTACTATTTTTAGACTGGGATACTAGACCCCTAAAAGTGTAATTTTGATAACTTCATTGCAGACTGTGGTACGGATATGACGTTTGGTTTTCAGGGCCAAATTGATACTGTGAAAAGACTGTATGTGGGTATCAATTGTAAAATTCCCCTGTGCTATTTTTAGACCTGGATACTGGGTTCCAGACCTCTAAAAGAGTAATTTGAAAGATGCAAAGAGTTATCAAAGGAGCCTATGGGCATTTTACAATTTAGATCAACATCTTATCTTTTTCAGTGCATCAATTTGCCCTGAAAGGCCAAGTTCCATGGCAGTACCACAATATGCAAAAAAGTTATGAAAGCAACCCATCAAGAGGTCTGGAACCTAGTACCCAAGTCTAACAGTAGCATAGGGGCACTTAACAATTCAGATCCACATGTTATTTCTTCCAGCGTATCAACTTCCCCTGGCATCTAATTTCGTGTCCATGACACGATCTGGAAAAAATTTATCAAAATTACCAATAGACCATTTGCCAATTAGGAAAAGGGACTGGGGCGAGCGCGGCCAATTCCGACAGCCTTAGTAACGGTCGAACATCCGGGGAATCCTCTCCACTTCAGTATACACGGCAAGCTGTACTGTTCGGTCTAGTCGCTGTGTAAACTTGAATGTTGTACTAACTATTTACCACTATTTACCACTTCCAAGAGTTATTTGGTTCTTTCCTAGTAAGGCAAGTGTTTTCCTTCGATTTTCAAGCCATTTTCTCATCCTTTCAGTCATTTTGGAGAATGCTTCGAGGCTTTTTAACTCGACGTATTTCCCTCGATCGAAAGGCAGCTCAATGTTTAGGCCATGTCAACTAGAAACTTCTCCTTCTTCAATGGCCTTCAACGGGTTCTGTTGTTACTTGTCAAATAGGCTCAAATGGTACAAAGCTTTGTTGCAGACTCTTTGAAGAATTTCAAATATTGCTCTGCGTTCACTTAAATAGCAGATTATCTTCCGGTAAAGTAGCCCTAATCTTCTGGTAAAAAAGCCCAACTTCAAGATAGATTTAACAACAAACTGCAAGTCCGAGGATTTTTAACTTTTGAAGGAAGGCTCGAAAGACAATCTATGAATTTTGATAAATCAGCGAGGAAACCTAAATGTGCTTCGAGCAGGTAAAAATAATGATATTTTCCTGGCTATTTAATGATGGTCAGTTCCTGGCAGGAATCAATCAAGGGTGTACCGCAAGCCTCAGTTTTGGGGCCCCTTTTATTTAATGTATTTACAAACGACCTTTTCTTTTTGGTGGAAGAGACTGAGATTTGCAATTATGCTGACGACACGACTATCTATGTATGCGGTCATAAACTAGAAGATATTGTATCTAGCCTTGAAACAGATGCTCAGAGGCTCTCTAAGTGGTTTCTCGATAACAGTATGAAACTGAATCGTGGCAAATGTCATCTTTTGATTTTTGGGGAGAAAAACAATGACGTATCAGTGCAGATTGGTGAACCTACAATAACAGAATCTGCTGAAAAAAAACTTCTAGGTGTAACGCTGGATAAGAACCTGGATTTCAAGAACCATGTAAACACACTTTGTAGAAAAGCTGGACAGAAACTGCATGCACTTGCTCGTATTTCAAACTATGTGGATGTTGAGAAACTGAGGGTTATGATGAACGCCTTCATTATTTTCCAGTTTAGCTACTGTCCACTTGTTTGGATGTTTCACGATAGGTCGGTTAATAAGAAAACAAACAAAATCCACGAGAGAGCTTTGAGAATCGCATACAAACACGACAGGGTATGGTATTGAAAATGCACGTTTTCTTGGAGCAAAGATTTGGCATACAATGCCATCTTCCTTAAAAGAGTCCCACACGTTGGACAGCTTCAATCGAGACATTAAAAAATACAAGTTTGAGTGCAACTGTAGATTGTGCAAACGATTTATTCAAAATTTAGGGCTTTTATGATTGTAAACTATACCGTGTAAATTATCAATTATACCGTGTATTTAAGTTTTGGTTGGCGTTAATTAGCCAATTAACTGGCTACGAGAAGCCAACCTAAAAAAAATAAAATAAAATAAAGTAATTATTTTCATCTGCCAAGTGCAACTTATTAAAAAAATATTTTCACCTCAAATTAATATTTTAAATCTCCGAAAAATAAAGCAATTCAACATTTATTCTTTGCACAGTTGATTTTCAGATGAGAACGGCAAAAAGTATGAGCCAAAAGTGAAACTTTATTGAAGCACATTTAGGTTTCCTGGTTGATATACGAATTTCGTAGATTTTCCTTCAAATCTTCTTTCAAAAGTTAAACACAAATTACATCAAAATACGTCGAATTAAAGAGCCTCGGATTACACTCCAAAATGATTGTAATAATGAGGTGGCTCGAAAATCTGGGAAAACACTTAACATAGTAGAAAAGTACCAAACAACTCTTGGAAGAGGAAATAAACAGCAAAATATTCAAGCTTGCACAGCGACTAAACCGCTCAGTGCAGCTTACTCGTCACTGAAGTTGAGAGGATTCCCCGGGTTTCCTACTGTTACTAGGGCTGTCGGAATTGGCCGCGCTCGGCTCAGTCCCTTTTTCCTAATTGGCAAATATGGTCTATGTAAAGGCCTGGGACCAAGTACACCAGTCTAGAAATAGTACAGAGAATATTTTACAACATAGATCCACATCTATCTTTTCAGTGTACCAAGTTGTCCCTGGAGACATATTTTCATGTCAGTACCACCATCTGCAATGAAGTTAATAACATAACCCTTTTAGAGGCCTGGGGCTAGGTACCCCAGTCTAAAAATAGCACAGGGGTGATTGTACAATTTAGATCCATATCCTATATCTTTCAGCGTATCAACTTGCCAATGATAACCAAATTTCATGTCAGTGCCACAATCTGCTATGAAGAAGTGCATCAAATAGCCCCTTTGGAGGTCTGGAACCTAGTACCCCAGTCTAAAAATAGCACATTGGCATTTCCTTATCCATACCCACATCTTATCTTTTTCAGTGTATTGATTTGCCCTTGAAAACCAAATTTCATGTCACTACCACAATCTGCAAGGAAGTTATTAAAATCACTATCGTAGAGGACTGGAACCTACAATCGCGGACAAAACTCATGATACACTTTGTATTTTGGAGGAAATTTCGAGTTGAGATCCCCCCCCCCCCCCACCCCCCATTGCAATGTTGAAAGTTGATGAAAATTTCATAGATGAGTTGACAAGTATGTCTTCTTTCAGCAACCAACATTGCAATGGGGGGAGGGGGGCATTAGCAGTGAAAGGTAGCAGTTTACATACAGGAAAGGCCTCTTTTAAGGCAAAAAACATCTGTCCCAACGAGTTTTGTCCGCGATTGTAGTACCCAATCTAAAAATAGAACAGAAGACATTTTGGAATTCATACCCACATCCAGTCTTTTTCAGCGTATCAAGTTGCCCCTGACAACGAAGTTTCATGTCCGTACCACAATTTGCAACAAATTTATTTAAAAAAATCCTTTAGGGGGCCTGGAGCCTAGTACCCCAGTCTAGAAATGGCACTAGGGCCATTTTTCAATCTGATTTCATATCCTCTCCTTTTAGCGGGTCAACTTTACCTAGAAATAAAAGTTTTAAGTTGGTACCACGATTGATGACAAAGTTATAGGAATAACCGATTTAAGGACTTGCACCCATATAGCCCCATTGTCTAAAATTAGCCTTAGGGGGTATTTTTGGGTTATTGTTTCACACCCTATCATTTTTAGCATGTCAAACTACCCCTCTACACCAATTTTCATGCCCATAGCTGAGTTTCCACGATTTTTATGATTGGATTCCGTACTTTTCAGTGTGCCTCACATTGCTTTC